>ML976665.1:97726-109968 GCA_010015655.1 Bimuria novae-zelandiae CBS 107.79 | reverse complement strand
CGAAAAGATATAGAAAAGGTACTAAACTATAAAGGCCCTAAGCTCCTCTAAATATACCTCTTCCTAGATAGCTAGCTAGCACATATCTGCTATAGGTTAATTATTAGTCTAATAAATCTAAAATAGATCTAAATTAGATCTGTAGTTCCCTATTAGTCTTATAAATCCAAAATTAGTCTGATATAAATAAGTGTTAGTTTTTAGATAATCTTAAATCCTATCTTAACTGGCTAAGGGTTCTTGTATCGATAAGTAATTATTCCTATTACACTACCCCCTTCTTTATAACTTATAAATAGTTCTTTATTTATACTATGTGTAAATTGTTTCGCGCGTTTACTATTAATAGCTATCTTAGTTTATAATGCCTATTCTCTCTCCTTTTAGAGCGCTTTTAAAAGCGTACTAAGTTATTTATCTACGCTGTATGTGTGCGTTTAGTTATAATAATATACTTAATTATAAATTCCTTAAGCTATCCTTTAAAAAGTGTAGCTACTACACCTCGTAGAATAAGAAGTATAACCCTATAAGTATAGTAATTTTAATTCTAGTCTATTTTAATAATAGATTAGGTAGGTGCCTAACTTTGTAGAGTCTAAAATTTAAACTTTTAAGAGGGCCTTGCGGGATTAGGAGGGGGCTAGCGAGGAGAATGCTACTAACCTTTAACCTACGCCTAATAAGGCTATAAAGGACCTAGACATAATTATGCAGGTTACTTATGCAGGTAAGACTAGGCTAACTTTTATAGAATTACTGCTCGCGTAGCATTTTGCTTTTATATAGATAGAGGATTATCTACGGCGTGTGGAGGAGGCAGTGGATAATCTTTATAACACTATAAGGATGGCTTTAAAGGGGGGTTAGGGGAAGGGAAAGGGTAAAAGGAAGGGGAAGGCGCCTATTACCCTTAAAGGTGCTTTACTTAATCCCTCTAATTTAAATAAGGAGTAGAATTAGATTTCTTTTATTTTTATTTTTTCTTTTTTCTATATTATTAAAATTTAAAACCTTTAAATCTACTACTTTATTCCTTACTTTTCTAAATCTACTAACTTAATATCTTTAGAGGTCTAGGGCGATTTAGATACTTATTATAAAATTACTTTAACTTATAGAAGGCTTCTACAAAGTTTAATATAAGATCCTATACTAGATCTAGGTTATATTTTACCTACTTAACTTTATATTTAAGGGTATTTTAGGATAGCTTACTAGCTAAGATCTTCTTAACTTCTTATTTCTCTACTCTATTAATAGGGACACTTAGTGGTTTTAAAGCTTCTTATCCTAGTAGTAGGTCTTAAAGATCTTTATAGAGGAGATTTAGAGTAAAGGTATTATAAATTTAAGATCTTAAAGGAAATTTAAGTTTATATAAGTAATTAACTTATTCTATTACTTTAAAAGGGCCCTCTTACTTGTTAGATAGCTTTTAGCTAGGTCTTAACACTATAAGGTTATAAGTATTCAGGTAGACTATATTACTAACTTTCTAGTTAACTAGATAATAGTGTTAATTAATTATAGATTATATTTAGTTTTATACTTATTTTATATTTTCCTTTACTAGCTACTAAGTGGTATGCATTTATTTAGCTAGTAATTAAGTATCTTTAATATTTAAATAATCCTACGGCTTAGTAAATAAGATAGGATTCTAATCTTAACTTTAATAGAATTTAGAGCTATATAGGATATAGTAGGGTAACTTACTAATAGCTAAATAGGGTAGGATGACCTGCGCTTAATTAATTAGGGGTAGAAGTAAACTCTAGTTATCCTAGTAGTAAGATATAAAGGGGCGTAGCCTCTAGTTAATATACGTATTTATAATTTCTGTCTGGCCATCTATCTCTTTATAATACGTGGTAGATAGCTTCACTTTAATACCTATAATTTAATAAAACTCTAACTAGAATATAGAAATAAACTAAGGACTATGATTAAAGATAATAGACTCTAGAGTGTGTCTAAATTAGTACACCTATTATATAAATAAGTTAGCTATTTCGCGGGTATTAATTAATTTATTGCAAGAAATAGATACTACTTATTTAGATAAAGAATTAATAATTACTATAATCTAATTGTATCTAGCCCTATCCTTAAGAAATTTCTTAAAGTTAATGTATAGATATTGCATAGACCTATTAGGGATAGGTAATAAATATAAAAACCCTAGAGTAGGGGTCTGCCTTAGGTGTGCACGTCGGCAAGGAATGTAGTTTTATATATACTACTTATAGATATCTTCTATTCCTTTCTAGTAGTACTTTCAAGAGAGTAACTGGTAGGTGTTTATATAACCTAGGTAAGCTATTGACTTCTAATTATAGATTTCCTAGATAAGGCAGGTATATAGAGTAGATTTAAGAGGGACGCACAGTCTGTTATTATATAAAATAAGACTATTTTAAATCTAATATTTCTCTAGTAGGGACTAGCGTTTAGTGATAAATCCGAAATGGTTTTCCTGTAGTAAGGCTTTAATAAGTTAATAAGAATCTAGACTTATAATGTCTTTATTAGTTAATAAGGCGAACACGTCGACTTTGGCATTAGAGTTCTTAATATAGGTCTAGGCTAGGTTGGAGTTAATTTAGGAGTTAAGTTAATAGGGTCCTAGGAATACTTAGCTACAATTATTATTTTAAATAGTCCTAAGATCCGCAAGATCTTGTTTTTATTAACTTAGAATATTAGCTCTAGCGTTACTTTTACCTAGCGTGTATTTAATCTAGAAGTTAAATAAGGATAGTATTTTTGTACCAGTAAACTTAATAAGTATTAAGAACCTTAGTAGTTATAAAGTATTTTAAGGATTAATAATCTAAAAAAACTTAGATTATAGTTTAGGTAAAAGTAAGTTCTACACGCTACTTAATAACGATAGTAATAATAGTAAATAATACCTTATTATAGATCTCCTAGTTTAGTTCGGATCTGGTTAGGACATAACTATAGAATGCCACTAGTTAAACTTTTCTATCTAGATGTTCCTAGAATAGTACTCTTGTAATTACTTTATCTAATGCGTTTATTTCTACCCTAGTAGGTAGTTAAGGGTTAAAGTAATAGAGGGTGGGGATAGCTAGTAACGCCTATTTAATTTACTAAAAGGCAACTTTATACTCTAAACTTTATTTAAATAAAACCTAAGGACTTTATAAGATTCTAATAGGCTTTATAAGATAAGAGAAGTCCTTAACAAATTACTAATAAAATTTAGTGAATTTAAGAAATAACTTTATACTTATTATAGTTATAAGGGCTTTCTAGTTCCGTAGTGCTTCTACCTTGGCTGGATCTACCTCCATACTAGTATTGGTAAGGATATAACCTAGGTATCGGGTCCAAGTTACATGGAATTCACTTTTAAGGATGTTGACTTAGAGGCTAGCTTTTTAGAAATAATCTAACACCTTTTAAACGTGCTTAATGTATTTCTTAGCAGTATTGGAATAGATAAGGATGTTATCTAGGTACGTAATATAAAAGTTATTAAGATAATTAATAAGAACGTTATTTATATATTGCTAGTAAGTAGCTAGTTTATAATATAACCTAAAAGGTAATACCTTGTACTTATAAGTTCCGTATTAAGTCTAAAATATAGTATACTCTTTTAATTTAAGATTTATACAAATTTTATTAAAGGTAGCTTAAATATTAAATTTAGTAAATATCTTAGCCTTAGAGGGGCGAGCTAAAAGTTTGTTAATTTTTAGAATTAGGTAAGAGTCCTTTTAAGTTAGAAGGTTAAGTTTACGATAGTCTATATATATTTAAAAATCTCTATTTAGCTTTCGTATATAAAGAATGGGAGACGCGAAAGGGCTTTAATTATACTTAATAAATCCCTTTTAAAGATATTTTAGAACGTACTTTTTAATAGCCTCTAGTTCTTCGAGACTAGATTTATATAGAGGACTGTAGTTATTTAGAAGGGGTTTAGTAAGCATAATTTTACAGTTATATAGTTAATGCGTGGATAGCTTATCAGCCGTAGTCTTACTAAATATATTCTAATACTAATAGTATATCTAGGGAAGGTATTCTTTAATAAGATAAGTATTTTTAAGATCTTTAGCATGGCGTTAAGTTTATATATAGTTTAAAAGGCGTTTACTAAGATAAGAGTAATTATAGGCATCCGCATCGCCTGCGGAGCAGATACGGAACGGGCAGGTTTTAGAGCGGGATCCTAAGAAGGTAGGGGTACTATCTTCCTACTTAGAGGGAGAGGATAAGGTAGTTGAATAAGGCCCTTAATATAATTAACTATAGGGCTATTCTCTATCTAATATTATTTTTATTTTTATAGGATATTCTGATAATTAATATCTTATTATAACTCTAAGTTTTAAATTAGCTATTCTAGCTGCATTAAGATACTTTAAGAGGGATTATAGGTCGGAGGATACTTTACTAGCTATAAGATTTAATTCTACTCTATATCTAATTAAAGCTTAAAGCGCTTAAGCTATTAGAGTCCTAAGATATAGTCTTATATTTCTAAGTCTATTACTATAAAGGGGTAGTTGCGGATCGTTCGCCTATCTATCCTTATATATAAATAAATATATTAGTCTACTAGGGTACGAATCTTATTTAAGAACCCTTAAACTATAACGCGGTACGGTAGTTTTCGGATAAGAATATAAAGCAACTAAGATAAAAAAGCTATAATTTAAAAATTAATAAAAAGAAAATTTTAAGTATTAATATTAATAAGGGCATTAAGTTAGATCCCGTACCTATTTAAATAGAGTATAAGGGGGGTTTAAAAGTAAGGACCTCTTAGTAACTTTAATAAATCTATATTAGAAAGGTTATACGTACTTATACCTAGGGCGGAGGCTTTTCCTAGGCGTCTTTATTTCCTAGGAATGCTTCCTTATCTATATTAACGGATTCTTAATTAGAGTCTAGTTCTACTCTAATCTCGCGTACGCGGGGTTAAGGGCAATCTCTAATAAAGTATTTTAACTTTTTATAGTTATAGTAGAAGGTAGAACTTATCTATATAATTAAAGGTTATAATAGTAGGACTGTCCTATCTTAAGGCGCGTTTAGATTAGATTCATTAATAGGCCTATATAGTACTTTAGTTAAGGTACTAAGGTAAATTTCTTCCTTATCGTTCTTCTAACGTAGAGGTTAATTTATACTAGTTATAAAGTAAGTAAAGAGTCTTGTTATTACATCCCGCGTTTCTAAGTTAAAGGCTATTAAGTAGGCTACTATTTTTTAAAGAAATTATTTTATAGGTACTTAAACCCTATATTTAGAGCTTTTAAAAATAGTGTTAGAGTCTCCCCCCCAGATTTAACCCAACCCCAGATTTAACCCAGCAAAATTAACTCTGCGCACGCGATCGCATTGCGCGTCGCGTGCGCTTTGCCGGCCCCTCTAATAAACTATCTACTAAACAATCCGAACCTTCCGCTTCCTCCTGACTATCTTCTTCTAGTACTGTAACCTTTTATAGGCGCCCCCTTGCTCGTTTTATTGTTAGCTTCGCCTCCTCCTCGCGGGCGATCTACAACACTTCCGTTATTATATAGATTAATTAACCTTCTAGTTAAACTCTTTTTCCTTTCTTAGCCTTCTTTTGCTTCTAAAGAAGCTTAGACTAATCTACAATCTACTTAGCTTAAATAGCTATTATAGTATTCTGCATTTCGCAGAGGCGTGTCATCCGCTCTACGTAGCGTTTCACCAGCGAAAGGACTATAGGATCCTTGCGAAGCGACTTTACAAATTATTTATTTAATCTTAGTAGTTCTACTAGCTCTGGAGGAGAGCTCTATAGTAGAGAGAGATCTAGATTAGTCGCTTATTATAGTGTAGCTAGGACAGGTAATGGCGGGGGCGACTTGCGAGGCAGGTTACTAAGGACGCGCATAGGTAACGCAGGCTATAAGCTAGTAGCACGCTATCTACTAAGTATATTTTTCTTTAATATTACCTTCTCTCGTGCGTAGGATAGCAATTCTATCTACTCTAATTGCGGAATACGCTGTGAGCTAAGCCAGGATATCGCATACGTCTTACAGGAGTAATACCGTTTAAACGCTAAAAAGATGCCAAGATTAAGAGGTTAGAGTATATACGAGCAATAAGCAGGCATAATTAGAAAATTAATCTAATTTTTTATATAGTAGGCGATAAAATCTGCGCGTATATAACTTTTATATCTATCCGCGATAAGTAAACGCTGGCGCCCCGCAGCCTTATCGCGGGTTAATAGATTAAATACTCTCTTTAGCCATTCTAGACCCAGGTTATTTAATGTCTAGCTATTCTTACTAGTAGCAAAATGCCACCCTAGAGGCGATTGCTTATTAATCTATCGTGTATTAATATTATTTCCTTTAAAGATTAGGAGGGGAGCTAGCGCTTCGCCTGTAGTATTAATATACTTAATATCTGTAACCTATTCTTGCTTCCTAGTAATTACTTTGTCCTTTTAAGCAGTATTAAGGTACACTAATACCTTTATAATCTGCTCCTCACTAATACTAAATCCTGACTTATCCATGTTTTATATATCCGAAGGGAGGTACGCATGCTCCTCTATTTTTAAAGCTACTACGTTAAACCAGCGCTCTACACGCGCGTAGGATGCTCCTTCCTTTCGTAAATACTTAAGATGCCTAGCAAATACCCCTTCTATTTTAGGGTTCCTCTTTTAGAAACGTGTAATCTATTTATTATTAATATAAGAGAGTAATTATAAAGAAGGGGCTAGTTATAACGCGTGCGTAACGCGTGCGGCCTATATAAGGAGGGTAAGCTCCTTTAGTATTAAGTAGGTAATTTAGGTTCTAGTAATAGTGTAGTTCTTAATCTATCGTACAAGAGTCTTTTCTTCCGTGTTTAATAGGATCTAAGCCATTTCGTGACTTACAAACTACGTTAAGCCGCCATAATGCCTGCGGTGTAAGGTGCATCGCGAAACTTCAAAGAAGTCTACAGCAGAATTTAGAGAAGAAAAATCTTTATTTTAAAAGGCATATAAAGCCTTCTGTATTTAAATTTCGCGATTTAATTGTCTTTTTAGTGTTTAGGGAGACATTAGTGGGGATAACGCGTGATGCATGCGCGTCGCGTGCTTTTACTAGGTTAAATCTGGGGTTGGGTTAAATCTGGGGGGGGGACTCTATCTTTTCCTATAAAAATAAAAACTATTTATCCTTATAAACTCTATCCTAGATTACTACACTAATAAACTTTGTCTTAAAGGCAGAGAAAGTTTCCTTAAAGATTATTTTTAAATATTAAAATATAGTCTAGTACTTAGCTTCCTTATTACTAGATATAAAAAAGGATAATAGTAGTTTAATTATCTCCTTAGTATTCTTAAACCGTAACGTATCTAAAGTAGCTAGGTACTAGGGTTCTAAATATTTACAAGTAGTACTAAAAGTATATCTTTATACTAATACTATATAAGCGCGTTTACTTAGATAATAATCTACATTAATCTTAAGATAGTCCTTAATTAATACTTATTATTAAGGAAAGGTAGGTTCTTTTCCATTAATAAAGAATTCTATTATAGGGGTTTATTTAGATAGTTTTACTATAATAGTAGCGAGAGATTTAGACTAGTATTAGAGGGCTATTAGGGGCGATTTAATTATAGGCTAGGTTTAGTCCCTAGCTTAAAATACTTTAGTTAATTACTCTAATTATGCTTGCATTTAACGCATTTAGTTCTAAAAAGCTATTATTAGGTTAGTAAATTAAACTAAATTAGTTCTAGGTCTAATAATAAGATTATTTAGAGTATTATTACTTTCTTTATCTTCGCTCTTTAAAGGTTCTAGGGGTGGCTAACAGTCTTCCTAAGTCTAACTCTAGGCCTCCTACTGCGCTATTCTTAATATTAATAAAGTAAATATTAACGTTTAATTTTAAGTTTATAGGTTATTAGTAGTTACTACTTTTCTACCTTAGTGTAACTCTACACGACTTTTCTAAAGTTAATCTAATTTATTTATAATTAGGATTTTTAAACCTAAAGGCTTTAGTTAGCAGGAGGCCTTTAAAATCTTACTTATAAAGAAAACTAGGGACGCGCTAACGCGGGTCTATTTTATTTTTATAGTAATATTCTTTAAAGTTATTACTAGTAATAGTAACCTTTTCCGTATAATATATTAGCGTAAGTTACTTAAAAAATTAATATTAATAAATTTTTTAGTAGAGGTATAAGAGTGCGTGTATAAGAAAGTAGTCCTAAATAAATTAAGTGCTTATAGGCCTGGTACAAAAGGATATAGAAAAGGTACTAAACTATAAAGGTCCTAAGCTCCTCTAAATACACTTCATCCTAGATAGCTAGCTAGCACATATCTGCTATAGATTAATCGTTAGTCTAATAGATCCAAAATAGGTCCGAATCGGATCCGTAGTTCCCTATTGGTCTAATAAATCCGAAATTGGTCCATTACGGATGAGTGTTGGTTTTTGGATGATCTTAAATCCTGCCTTGACTGGCTAAGGGTTCTCGTGTCGACGAGCGATTGTTTCTGTTACAAATATAGCTTCACGATAATAGATCTTAGATGTTTTAAAGCAATTATTCGTTATAATTAGCTTCTAAAATATAATTCTGTTATTAACTAGGAGAAGTAGACGCTACTTAGCTAAAAAAAAATCTATACTAAAGGTTACTAATGTACATAAATTCTAAAGGATATAATTATTAACCCCAAATACTTTAGTAGGGCAGGTTAAAGGACGGACTAAATAACTTTTAGCTACCAAAATTACGTAGGTTATAGAAGAGAATCTAGGCTAAGTAAGGCTAATCTAGGTATAATACTTAGGCCTTAGGATAAAATTGAAAGCTAATAAAATTCTACTGAAGTACTAAGAGTATATAGAACTCTTTAAAGAGATTAAAGGAGAAGAATTATTAAAACACTAAAAATAAGATTATAAGATACCTTTAGTAGAAGGAACGAAGCTACGCCTAAAATAACTATATTTAATATTTATAGACTAAGAGAAAAAAGTATAAACTACTTAAGGAAAAACTTAGAGAAACATTATATCTTAGAAAGTTAAATCCTGGCGGCTTTTCCTATACTTTAGATACCTAAGAAGAATAGCAAGCTGCGACTTTGTATAGATTATAAATAGCTAAATAAAGCTATAATTAAGAACCAGTACCTACTACCCTTAATTACGGGGTTAATATATAGACTCTAAGGAACTAATTAGTTTATAAATTTTAATATACGTAATAGATATTACTATCTACAAATAGCTAAGGGACACGAGTGAAAAACTGCGTTTAACACCTAATATAGCCTGTATAAATACTAAGTAATGTCCTTTAGACTAATAAACGCGTCTGCAATATATTAGACGCTAATTAATTATTAAGCCTTGAGGGGTAGCTGGTCCTAAAGGGGTAAGGGTTAGTTCTCGGGCAAGAGTGTTAATAATATAGGTAAGGGGTATTAATAGCTTGCGGGTATTAATAGGGCATTTATATTAAAAGTATATACAGCACAATTAAATTAATAAAAGAGCCTAAGTTAAATCTAAACAATATATTAGTAAATAGGTTAAACAGGATAGTAGAAGATTACTATCGCGTTCCTATATACATGACTCGTCCCATGAATCCCAAGAGTCCCAGGAATCCCAAAATCCCATGTGCCAAGATACTTCTGGGACGTCCGATATTTCTGGAATGCGTAAATTAGTCACGAAACTTGTAACTAAGTCAGGAATCTTAGCTAGTCGCACGAATAAGTATCTATACCCCGCCTACGTTATATTAGGTCTTAATAAATCCTAATATTAGCTCCTCTTTTTAGACTTAATATTCTTATAAGTTAATTACTTATAAAGCTACTTTTTTAATCTATCTAATACTATTATTTGCAAGCTAATCGTCTCGAGTAAAATTACGTATTTACTATAGTTACCTATTTATACTATACTAAAAAATAAATATTTTGTTAACTATTATTACTGTACTTAAAGTGTATAAATTATATTTAGTATAGTAATTAGAAGTGTGAGCTAGAGGAGATTCCTTTATTAAATTATTTAAAAATAGACGCTAAGTTAGAAAGAGTAGAAAGGTTAGAGGCTAAGAAGTTGGCAAAACTTTAGGTAAAAGAAGAGCTTACTTATATAGCGCTCTTGCGTGCTTTTCTAGCACGAGGGAAAATGGCGCATTTGCGTAATTCGCGTAAAAACTGATATTAGAAAAAATAAAAGTTATTTAATCATGGTATATTTACAGTAGATAAGTTAGAAGCTCTAGAAGCTTATAAGGAACTTACTTAGGCTATAGTATTAATTAATCTCGATACTGCTTTAAGTACTAAGGTAATAGACTAGTCTATAATTTAGTTAAAGCCTTTTACTTCTACTACGTAGTGTTATTAGTTTATATATCTTCTTAAATTATTAATATGTCGTAAGTTTCGTTTCCTTTAAAGCTTTTTTACGTTACTTTAGTATAGTAGTAGTGGTTATAGATCTTGCTTCGTGCCATTTTTAAAAGCTATTAGTAGTTCTTATAAAGTTTATATTTAGGTTTTTATATATTTACTAAGTGGAGGTAGCCTTTTTACTTAACTAAATATTTCTATAAGAACTGTTGCAAAAGGCACCTTACTAGAGTTTTCTGCGCTAGCTAGGGTTAAGCCAAGTAGCTAAGTAGCCAAGCACGCGATTCTCTAAACTTATAAATAACTAGTTATTATAGAGCTTCTTTTCCTTAATAGACTTTATTTTTAAGCTCCCTAATTATTATAACTATGCGCTATAGTTATAAGCCTAGTACTTTTATAATACTTTATAATATACTTGCTTAATACTAGCTAATAATTATAGTAGTAAACTATTCTCTACTTTTTATTATTCTTCTACTATTATAGAACCTTCTTAATCTTATCGTATTACTTAAGTAACTTATACTTCTATTCTGCTACTAACATACAGAATATCTTCTTAAGTTAAGTAAGTTATTTATATAGTATTTTAGTATCCTTAATAACTAGGATATGCCTGCTAGCAATTATCCTTATAATCTCCTATATTAGATTATTAAGAGCGTTCTCTTTCTTCTACTATGCTACTAGCTTCGTTGCGTAGAACCTATGCTAAAAAGTGTAGTCCTCTTATTTAGTTCTCGTAAGTTTGTCTAGTTTAATATCATCGTCGCCCTAGACAATGCTTAAATCTTCATTAGGTATGTTATCCTTTTTAAATAAGCGTAGTAGCCTCTCCTTAGATTTCTTATTATAGATTTTCTTAATAGTATCTACTATTAAATCTAGGTTATAATAGTCCTAGAGCTTGTATGCCTTAGCGGTCCTTTTTTATAAAAAGATCTACTTTAACTAGTTACTTAGCTTGTTAAGGATAATTATCTCCTTAATAATTAGCTTATCCTCTTTATTACTTATTATAGTAAACTAAAGCTTATTAAGTTAATCTCCGTCGTGGAAAGCACGTGTAGTAAGTAAGTAGGTAAAGTGTAAACTATAGTTAAATTAAGCGTATGCTAGGCTTATAACTATAAGGGATAAGATAGGTAGCAAGTAGGAATAAGAGACTAAGTTAATTATAATAGGCTAAACGGAGAAACTGCTTAAGTAGCAAAGTCGTAGTCAGCAACTAGTCTACATTAGGTTGAAGATATCATGTGATATCTTACTCCACTCTAATATAACATTATTATAGGCTCATTCCTTCGCAGTCCTTTACTAGAACAATACTGTCGTCAGAACAATGCAAGGACTCTCTCCGACCTTCACATATCCTTTAATAATCTTGATCGAATATCATCCATTATACGTAAGCAACAGATTACGTATTGGCCAGAGGGAAAGGATTTTGCAGGTGTAGTATTTGAGTATGAGCAAAGGCATAAGAACGCGATAGATGTAGACACAACCGCTTTAGAACATGTTATAAACAACTTGCTAACCTATTTTAGGGTTACATCCAAGGCATATACAATGACTCCTCAGGAGTTCAAATTATTTGCTTTACGAAAGGACAAGCTAAAATCCTTGTACAACAAGAGACTTTCGAAGTTGATGTTTCTTTTAAGAGGATTAAGCAACGTAACCTTAACGAGATAATTATTAGAAAGTTTTTAAGGCAACATGGAAAAAGTAATTATTTTATTTTACTTTTCTTAACCTGTTAATAATATATCTCTAACATGTTCTAGTTATTACACTTGCTCG
>ML976665.1:79406-92641 GCA_010015655.1 Bimuria novae-zelandiae CBS 107.79 | reverse complement strand
GCCCTTTATTATCTTTTTTAGCTAGTATTATTTCTTTGCCTAGTACTAAGATAATAATATACTACGCGACTAGGCTTTTGCTATTAATAATAATAGCTAAACTACTAATAAGCTTAGAGTAGAGTAGCTAAAGTACTTTATTAAGTATATAGTAAAATATAGGATAGGCCTGCGCTAGCTACTTATACTTAATAATTATAAAAGCTATAACTTACTTAAATTTTTAGAGCTTTATAAGAAAAATAATTTTTATACTCTCTATATATTATAATATTTATTATACTTTTTATAGCTACTTTATATTAACTACTTTTCGCCGTTAAAGCGCGCATATAGCTACGAAATTAAAAGCTTACTACGTAACTATATTAGCTATATTATAAAATTAAAGTTTTTACTAACCTTCTACGTAGTCTATAAATAAGTATTTATAAAGGAGAATATCTGCGTAAGCATTTAAGGCGCTAGCCTAGTCTTATATAACCTAGAAGTAGTAATATTAAAGCTTAATATTAAGCTTTATACGCCAACGCCGCCTTTACTAAAGGTTACTTTATAAAAAGCTAAAATACTAAATAACGCGTAAAAGCTAGAAACTTAAATAATTTTAATCTATAATAAACTTTAAAAGTATAAAAACTTATTACTTACTTTTATTATTAAGACGCTTAATTAGCTTAAAAGAGGTTTTATAAAGATATTACATATAATCGCATTAATACGAGATTAAATTAAGAGTCTAGAAAAGGCTAATAAGGCTACTACAATAACGTGTTTTATAAGCGAGCGGCCCATACAAGCGAGCGGCCCACCCCACCAACTTTTTATACCTTTACAGCAACCTATCTTAACAACACAATAAGATAATATATCTATAATATCGTTCTTACATGTTTGCATGTTATGGCCAGTCTTCTTGCAGCGGCTGTAGCGTATTAAAGCCTGCCGATTAGCACCTAATCGCGCCTTATCTTGACGTATTTCTACCTCTATCTGCTACTTAACATCCTTTTAAGCGATAATCTTCTCTGCTTCTGCCTTTATTAAGGTACCCTGCCTCTAGATCCGCTTCTTTTTGCGCTATTTACGCGTTGTGGCAGCCTTATTAGCCTTTTTAAGCCTCGCGATCCGATCGCGCATAAGCGTACTTTCGTAAGCTATTACCTTAGCGCCCTTTTTAAGCTAATTAAGCGCTATAATAATAGAAGTAGGTAATAAGCTTTTATACTTTTAAATCCTATCGCGAATTAATATTAATTAAGCCTCTAGCTCGCGCGCGTTACTCGGTGTTTTAGCTTCCTAAAGGATAACCTTTAGCAGAGGCGGCGTCGGCGTACGAAGCTTAACATCAAGCTTTAATATTACCGCCTCTAGGTTGTGTAGGACTAGGCTAGCGCCTCGAAAGCTTGCGCAAATATTTTCCTTTATAATTAACTACTTATAGGCTGCGTAGAAGGCTGGTAGGAATTCTAGCTTCGTAATATAGTTAATATAGTCGCGTATTAGGCTCTTAATCTAGCGGCTATACGCGCGCTTTAACAGCGAAAAGTAGCTAATATTAAGTAGCTATAGGAGGTGCGACAAATATAGTAGTATATAAAGAGTATAGATATTATTCTCCTTGCAGAGCTCTTAAAATTTAAGCGAGTTATAGCTTTTATAGCTATTAAGTATGAGTAGCTGGCGCGCGCCTACCCTATATTTTACTATATACTTAATAAAGTGCCTTAGCCACTCTACTCTAAGCTTATTAGTAGTCTAGCTATTATTACTAACAGCGAAAGCCTAGTCGCGCGGTATATTATCGTCCTGGTACTAGGCAGAAAGGTAATACTAGCTAGCAAAGATAATAAAGGGCGGGATCGCCCAGCCAGTAGCGCTAATTCTATAAATTACTATAGTCTACCCACGATTGCCTAGCTAGATAGCCTGTAGCCTGCCGCGTCTCTCTAAGCCTATAATAACAAGCTAAGATAATATCTTGCCTATTATAAAACTAGTCTCGTCGAAGTTATAGGTATCCTTATTATAGATACTATAGGTAGCCTTTGTGCGCGCTACAAGCTCAAACCAAGCTCTAATAGTATCTAGATCCTCATATAGAGCTCTCTGCCAATTATACAGTCAATTAAATCGTGTAGTAAGATAATCTATTTACTTAACAAAGTTGCGCGGCCACTACTTACTAACCTGTCTAGCGCCTCGCTTAGCGAGTAGCTTATCCGCCATATCTTGCATAGCACTTAGCGTGGGCGGAAATCCTTGCAAATCTAGGTTAAGTATATGCCTAATAATCACCTCCTCTTCTATCTTAGTAAGCTTCTTTAATTTAGGCTAGTAATTGCGTCGCGTAGTCATTCCAGCGCGTCGGCGTTAGAGCGTTATTTAAGGGACAGTAAATATGTATGCTATACCTCTTATAGACTAAATTTAGTTTTAATTAGTAGCTAAGATTGCAAGATGTATATTAGCCTTAGCAGAGGCTAGTTAGGCCTAAATTGGGGGCGCCATAGTAGGTAGAAGTTTATGTGCTACAAAAAGTTAGTGGGGTAGGCCGCTCGCTTGTATGGGCCGCTCGCTTATAAAACATGTTACATAAAAAGAAAAAAAAAAAAAGCGGATATAGTAGTAAGGCACCTAAATAAGGGCAGAGGTAAAGAAGATTATTACTTAAAAGGACGTTAAGTAGTAGCTAGAGAGTAAAACGCATTAAAGTAGAGCGTAATTAGGTACTAGTTAGTGTTAAGATCCCAAAGAGGTAGCTATTCTCTAAGGGGCTAAGGTTGGTTCTCGGGCAGGAGTACTGGTAGGACGGGAAAGGGTTGTAGTAATAGCTTACGCCTGTTACTAAGGGCGTTGGTATTAAAGGTGTGTATAGCATAATCAAATCAACAAGGTTGCTTATTCAGATCCAAACGATAGATTAATAAACAGGTTAAACACGAATACCTTAAGGGTATTCGTGTGGGTTTATATATAAGAGGGGTAAACCTTACTGTCTATCTCTCTTTCTACCGTCCCTAGATTCCGATGGATAGTCGCGCTGTCCGTGGATGGTACACCTTCTACAATCTTGGCAGGATAGTATATCTTGGCTGGATGATACATCACATGACCTCAGTTACGCAACCCCGCCGAGTGTCACTTCCACTAAGGCCCGTTGGTCCTCCGCGTTCCATACATGTTCAGATCCTAACAGTTAGTAGGCTTTAACACGCTATAGCTACTATAAAAAGATTAAATATAACGGCCAAATATGTGTAACGCATACTATAAATACTACTAAATTTAGAATTATAATTATATAAAATTATTATATCCCGTTGTTATGTTAGATTAGTATAAAGGCAATAAAAGATTAGTGGGGTAACCACTCGCTTGCACTAATTGCTCGCTTGTCTAATACGTTAACTACTAATACCTAGGGCTATTTTAAGTACCTAAAAAGGTAAGTAAGCTTGCCTACTATTATAAGGCGCTTATACCTTATTCTAATCTAGGTTAGGGCGGTAAGGTATCGTAGTGCTTTATAAATTATTTAGTAGTATAAGTTAATGCGACACTTAGCGCGAGTCTAGATAATTTAATCTTATAATAAAATAAAATAACTATTAGTCTATATAGGAAAACATACTTACATAAAAGATATATAAGTTAACTATAAGGAGCGTATAAAGGAAACTATTCTGTATGTATATATACCCTCCTTGTCCCATAGAATCCCACAGTATCCTATACTCTAGTTTCATGGGATCTCATGGGATTTCTTAGGACGTTACGTAATCGTGGTTACGTGGTCACGTGGTCCTATAAAATCCCATGGTCTTGGCATCTAAGACAGTCTGGGACGTTACGTAATTTCTAGGTAGGGCCTAAGTGCCGTCATAAGGCCAGTCGTCCTACCTTTAATTTCTAGACTATAACATTATCCTCCTCCTTTTTCTGTATGTCCTTATGCAGTAGCTAATATCCTCTTAAAGTATTCTTTATTATTATTTTATTAGAGATTAAATAAACTTAATAAGTTAGACTACTATAGTGTCCTGTAAGTACTGCGCGAAAAAGGGCCTAACCTATAAGCTATTCTTCCTTAAGACGTAGTATAGTAACTACTATAAAAATAGCATTATAAAGTGTAAGCTAGTAAAACCTGCGGTTCTAAATTTCTTTTAAATTAATTTTAAAATTAATAGGCTTAAGCACCTAGAAGAGGAGGTAGTAGTTAAAAAAAAATAGTTATAGTAGCCCTTTAGGCTACTTATACTAAAAGGAAAAAGCTACTAAAGTAAAAACGTTTATTTAAGGAGTGTAAAGAGAAGTTTCTTACTAATTTAATAAAATTTATTAAAAAGATTAAGCGCCTTAAAGGACTAGAAGCGTTAGGCTAGGATAATACGTAGCTAGAGGGAGGCCTTATGCCTAGCACTATTACCTTAAACTAGGCTATTTACCCTCCGCCCTTTAATCTTAATAATCTTAAACTTTTAATTTTAACTTTTTTAAATACTTTTCATAGAACGACTTTAAGGCCTCTTTATAGTTAGTAAGGTTTCTTACTAGTTCTTATAAGGGGCTGGGTGCTCAAGGAGCCAAAGGTGCCAAAAGAATACTTATAAATTTAATAGAGAGTCCGAAGTTAAGCTTTAGGCGTTAAACTTATATATCTAGGGTTTGCATAACTAAGGGTTAAGGATCTAAGGTAATAACTAGGCGTAGCCTATTATATACCTCCCTTCCCTTTATTAAGGGTAAAAAAAAATCTCTGCATCTTATCTTGTTTATGTAGCTTTATAGTTATTTTATTATCTACTTATAATTCTTTTACTATTATAAACCTCTTACTAGTTCTATTCTCGCGTGTCTAATTTTATATCCTTACTATAAGTAGTTACTATAGTAGTGTGTTCGTGCTAGTGCGTTTACTTGTTATTATATACATAAAATCGCCTCTTACTTAGCTTCTAGACCTTACTCTTTTAAGCTCTCTTTTTTTTTTTTTGCTTAACTTCGTGCGCTATAACGTCTTGCTTTTAACTTAGTCTTTCTTAACTTCGCAACCTAATTCCCCTTACTATTCTAATAAAATAGCTAGCCCTTTACGTAATAACCGCGTAATAAGAACGCTTAAGCGTTAGAGGCGTACTACTAACTCTAATAATAAGATAAAGGAAGGCCCGTCCCTGTTATAGTTACTTAGTTACTAACTTAAGAAGACTAAGCTCTTTTAAAATAAGACTACTATATTTAATACTAGCGTAATCCTTCTTAGCTAGCTTACTAAGAAGTTTAGTTCGTTTAAAGCTCGCGAAGTAAGTTCTAGACCCTTTTTTACGCTTTTTTTTACTTCTTTCTCCCTTCTAACTTGCCTCCTTACTTTTCTAACCTCCTTTCTAGTTCTTTATTAGCCTGGGTGTGCGCACTCGCTAACTTAATAAGCTTAGCTCTTAGAGTCTAATCTTGCTACGCGTGATAATTAAGCGCTAGTGTATTAACTACGTTACTTATAAACGCGTCTGTTAGTAGGTGCTAGCAGGCAAGACAGTGTCCTATAAAGAGTGCCGTACCTATAAGCTTACTAGCTACACTAAATAAGTATACTTTAGTCTAACTTATTCTAGATAACTTTAGGGTGTGCTCTACTAACTCCTTCCCTTACTTAGATTTATCCTGCCCTTAATAAAGTTAGCCGCGAAGAGTTTGCTAATATTATAGTTATTAGTATAGGCTACCTTATAAATAAGGTTTTAAAAAGTAGCTAGAAATAAAAGGCCTTTTTTACTAACCTTAACGCGTTCTATTCTACTTATAAGGTTACTATTATTAATTACTATATCTCCTTTAAGAGTAAGACTACTACTACTTTAGGCCTTATTACTTTTTTCTTTAAGGCTATTTAGCTTTTAGAGCGTATTGCTATTATAGTTAAAAAAAACTTCTAATCTTTTTTAAATTTATGCTGCTAACTTTAAAGTATTTTATTAAGAGTATAAGAACCCTTCTATAAGTTCCTTTTAAATAATAAAGCTATTTTTTAAGGCTAATATTATATAGCTCTCTAGCAAGTTCGTGGTAGTAGATAAGGGTATTATAATAGATAGTTTTTAAATAATAAACGATATCCTCGCGAGAGCTAATATACCTACTTAAGCCTATTAGGGCTTGCGCTAGTGACTTTAGGCTATTATAATTAAAAAGTATTTAAGTAAGGAGGATAATAGCTTCCCTAACCCTAATAATATATTAGAGGGCAGAAAAGTAGACCTAAACGTTATTAAAAAGGGTTTTACTATTCTTTTAGTAGCTAAAGATACCCTTTTTACCTAGTTTTTTTCTTCTTCTTACTTTAGTTTATTTCTAAAGCTTACTTCTTTCGGAAGAGTTATCTCTTATTACTATAAGAATTATTTAGTCCCTTTATTATCTTTAGTAGTTCTAAGGGTTTTCTAAGTTACTTTTTTAGAATTCCTTCTTAACTTTCTTCCCTAATACTTAACTTTATCCCCTAACGATATTATTCCTACCCTTATCTTAGATACCTTTATCTAGCTAGGTTTTTTAGCTTAGTAAGGCAGGCATCGTAGAGCCTCCTTTAGGCCCTAATAGAAGCTCATTTAGGGGATATTATAGTAGAATCTTATTAGGAGTTTTCTATTGTAATTTTAATATAGCTTAGTAAACTTTTTTTAATAGTCTAACGTAGTAGCTTAGTTAAGGTTCCTACGAGGTTCTTAAGTTCTTTAAGAGTAGTTTTCCTACTATACTAGGTATTCTACCCTCTTACCTTTACGGGACTAGCGTTCTTTATATATATTAACTATACTGTTACGACCACGAACCCCACAAGGATGAAGAAGCCAGACAATTACGCCAAGAGAGTAATTGTTGACGAAGTAGCAGAGTTAACGGGACCTAACGGGGCGCGGGGCAGCTTAGTCAGCAGTCACGTGACGAAGTCCCGCATAAAGGGAAGTCCCATGGGACTACAGGGCCTTGGCGGGACTACGAAGAAGGAATAGGCTAGTATATAGTGTGGCGACTTTCCTATTGTTGTTTCCTTCCTCGTAGTTAACTTATATATCTTCTGTGCGAGTACGTTCTCCTATACAGACTAATAGTTATCTTATTTGTTATAAGATTGGATTGTCTAGCCGCGCTAAGTGTCGCATTAACTTGTACCACTGAATAATCCGTGAAGCACCACGATACCTTACCGCCCTAACCCGGATCGGAACAAGGTGTGAGAGCCTCATAACATATACTATACTTTTCTTCTCCCTCTTTTATTATAATTGCTTCGGGCTAGGCGTTATTAGTAGTTTAGCTAGGGAGAGGGTTTAATAAGGCTAACTTTAGCCTATTTACGTAGAATCTTAGGTGCATGTTTAGCGGGACGTCTAGTTCTACTATATAAGAGTTTATTACCTTTTTTATAGTAAACTTTTCTTACTTTTAGTTAAGCTTCTTACTTAGACGTTAGTTTTAGAGGTAGTCCTTATACTTTAGCTACACTTTATCTCTTTTCTTTAAAATTAAAGTATTTTTACGTTAATAGTTCGCCAGGCGCTCTTGTTCTTATTAGGCTATTATTATTTTTGCTTAAGTAAAGTTAAAAACCTCCTTAAACTTTTTTATTATTACTTTCGCGGCCTTCTTTACGTTAGTTCTAAGCTTCAAGGCTAATCTCCGTGCCTTAAAGTTCTTAACTAGTTTAACATTCTAGCTATAAAATAAGAAAAATAGGCTAACTCTTATTAATATAGCTTCTCGTCCTTTAGTAGCTATCTAGGCTATAGGAAGCTACTTTATCTAATTATCTTATTACTAGTTATAGTACGCCTGGAGGTAGACTTTAAGGATAGAGTTTATTCGTTTTATTTACCTATTTGTCTCTAGGTGCTTTACTATAGACAGTCTTCGGTCGATACCTACTTATTTATAGAGTGTAGTCTAAAATTTGCTCACGAATTGTCCCCCGCGGTCTAATATAATAGAGAAGGGAAAGAAGTAGTCTACTACCTAGTATTAAAAAAACGCTATTATAACCATAGGTATATTAAAATTTAGGAGACTAATAAACTTAGGGTCCTTACTAAGTCTATTTATAATTATTATAATATTCGTGTAGCTATCGCCCTTAGGTAGGGTAGTAATAAAGTCTATTATAATATTCTTTTATCCTTATTTAGGTAGTAGTAAGGGCTTTAGCAGGCCCTATTTTACTTCTCTTTATAGTTTAGTTCTTCTATAAATATTACAGTTCTTAATGTACTGCCTTACTTAGTTAGATATCCCTAAAAAGAAGTAGTCTTAAGTAAGGATTTTATAAGTATTTTCTTATCCTAAATATTTTAAAGCTAGGGAACTATACGCGATCGCTATTAGCTTTATCTATAAAGGTTCTAATTTTAGTATCTATTATCTTAACCTGTAGCGTAGGTACCCTTAGTTATCTATACTATATTCTAAGATACTAATAGATAACTTCTACCTGGGTTTTAACTTCCTAAGCCCGTTTTTAATATAGACCTTTATCTTACTATACGCACTATCTTTATCGCGTTTTACCTTTTACTATATAGTGTTAAAGTCTAGTTTGTGTTGCTTAGCAGGGCTATTGCCTCCTTAAAAGGTTAATATAGGTAGTTTAGGGCGTGTTAAGTAAGCGAGCACTAGGTCCTTGTCTACTTTAGTATAGTTAGGTTCCTTTATAGTAGTAGGTATTTAAAGGATAAAAGACTTTAAGCTATTTTTTTAGTAGTTTTTTTAAAAAAGCGTAAAGTGCCTTAACTTTAATTTATTATCTTTACTATTCTTTAGCAGGTCTTAGTTCCTCTAGGAGAGGGCGTTTGCCTTAGAGTTTACTAACCTTAGTCTATATATAAATATTATATTAATATAGCTAAGTGTGTTTATCTACTAAACGTATCGTTTGTCCAACCTTTGTTTAGTAGCGAAATACGTGAGGTTCTTATAATTAGTGTAGACCGTAAGGTACTTTACTACTTAACACATATAGTCCTATTTATCTATATATTTAATAACTATAAGTATCTCTTTGTCGTAAATAGCGTAGTTATATTCTACTAGGCTATTCTTTACTAAGAAGTAAGCCACCGGGCGCAGAATCTTATTATTACTATACTAAGAGAAGTATCCCCTAGTTGACTAGCTAGAGGTGTCTACTTCTAGTACTAATTCTTATTTAGGGTTAAAGTAGGCTAGCGCGGGGTCCGTATAGAACGCTATTTTTAGAAAGTTAAATGCGTGCTACTACTCTTATTTTTAGATAAATTCTACTCCTTTACTAGTGAGCTTTATAAGGGTGCTTACTATGCTAGAAAAGTGTTATATAAATCTTTAATAGAAGTTCGCGAAGCCTATAAAGCTTTAAACTTTTTTTACTAAAGTTAGTAGCTCTTATTTTTAAATTACTTAGACTTTATCTAGATCTATGCTTACGCCCTTGTTAACTTCTATAATAAATTTAAGGTACTTAGTCTTTTTAACGCAGAACTTAGATTTCTTAATATTTAAGTATAGTTCTATGGCCCCTAACTTTTAGATTATAGTACGTACTTTCTCTTCGTGGTCTTTTTAGCTACCACTAGAGAAGATAAGAATATTATCTATATATGCTAAGTAGTAGTTATCGAGGTGCTCCCTTAGCACCTAATTAATATACTACTAAAACGTACTTAGCGCGTTAGCTAGGCTAAAAGGAACTACTAGCTACTTATAAAAACTAAATTAAGTTCTAAATACTGTCTTTTATTCCTTGCCTTTTACTATCTAAAGCTTATAGAAGGCTTAAATTATATTAAGTTTACTAAACTATTTAGCCTTCGCGAGGAGCTAAAGGGTCTTACTAATTAATAGTAAAGGGTACTAGTCCTTCTTCGAGATAGCGTTTAGGGCTTAATAATTAATATAAAAGCGTAGTCTTTCGCTAGGTTTTTTAGTAAATAATACTAGAGCAGTGGCGCTAAACTTACTTACGTAAATAAAGCCTTTATCTAAGTATTTAGTAAGCTCTTTTTAAAGGATAAGTAACTCTTCGCGAGATATATTAAATAAAAGGCTATAAGGGATTTCTAGGGTCTTGCTATCTTTTTCCACAAGAGAAATAAAAAGATCTACTTTAGGTCTATAGTGCGGGGGGAGCTTGTTAGCCTGTTCCTTATAGAAGATACGCCATAAGTTCTTAAAAGCTTTAAGTAATAACTCTCGTGGGTTTACTTTTAGCTTGCGGGTTAACGCCTTTTATATATTCTTTATTAATATAGAAAACACCTTAGCCTTATTTTCTAGGCGTTAATTACGCTAATCTAGGGCTATAAAGGCTGTAGCTAATACCCCTTAGGGTGTAATGAGGTAAGCGCCCCGCTTACTAAGCCAATACTATGTGACTTCCTCACCTGCACCAAAAGATACGCACGAGAATACTTAAGCCAAGTATTACTCGTATAGTATAATATATATAGGATATGCTAGGGTCAGCCACTAGCGCTAGTGTTTGATCCTAGCCTAGCCGGAACCTCTATAAGCGAGAGAAGGCCACGTGTTCGACCGTACCTACCTCGTTACACTATCCCCCTCCCGCAAAAGTCTTAGCCCCTAAGACTGTTACGGCCAGGACTATATATCCGCTTTACCCCAACTAGAATAGCGTCCAACGCCTCTAGTTTAAGCCAGGGACATTTCTACGCCGCACGTAGGACCCTCTACGCCGCACGCAGGAATCGAACCCTCGACCTTAGGGTGGCTTAAGTATTATGTAATGAGGTAACGTGTTTTACCAGTCATTCAGCCACACCAGTCACTGAGCCACCCCACCAAGATCGCGACGCGTCTCTACACAACACCCACGATGCCCACCACACAACGCACCCGCCAGCTTGAAAAGGAAGCCAGGCTAGCTCTATTGACCTATGCGATTCAGATAAGACAGGTTTCTAGCTACCGAAACGCTGCAAGGCTCTATGATATCGATCGATCTACCTTACGTTGACGTGTCAACGGTTACCTACCTCGGGCCGTTGCTAACGCCCAGAAACGAAAGCTACATCCTACAGAGGAGCAGGCTCTAGTAGAGTGGATACTAGACCTCAACCGACGTGGATTTCCACCTTATATTATTGACGTACGTAGGATGGCCGACTATCTACTCGCTGCGCGCGGCCAGATCCCTGCCCTATAGCCAGTGGGTAAGAACTGGGTATCACGCTTTATCAAGGCTTAGCCAGAGCTACAGACCAAGTGGACTAGGAGCTTCCACAGTCAGCGCGCGCTCTGTGAGGATCCTGTTAAGATCTCTGCCTGGTACAAGCTTGTGGAGGAGACGCGATAGACATACGGCATACAGGATATAGACATCTATAACTTTGACGAGACAGGCTTCCTAATGGGGGTCGCCTCTACGTCTAGAGTAGTCACCAGCTCAGACACTATAGGCAGGGCTATACACATATAGCTAGGCAATCGAGACTACGTTACGACGATTGAAGCCGTCTGCGTAGCTGGGTGGTCTATACTACCCCTTATCATCCTACCTGGCAAGCTCCACCAGGCTAGCTGGTATACTGACCTACCTGCTGGCTGGGTACTGGCTGTCAGCGACAATGGCTGGACGACAGATAGCCTAGGGCTTACCTGGCTAGAGCACTTCACTCGGCATACAGAGTCTCGTATAGTCGGCACCTGGCGGCTGCTTATTCTAGACGGTCATAGCAGCCATGCTACCCCTGAGTTCGATTAATACTGTAGGACACACAGGATTATTAGCCTGTGTATGCCTGCCCATACGAGCCACCTCTTATAGCCTTTAGATGTTGGCTGTTTCTCACCTCTCAAGACAGCGTACGGATATAAAGTGACTGAGCTGGCCAGACAGCGTGTCTATTATGTAGATAAGGAAGAGTTCCTGTCAATCTACCCACGTGTACGTAGGGCTGTTTTTACAGAGCAGAACATCAAGGCTGGCTTTTAAGCGATAGGGCTGGTGCCTACCTGTCCTGATCGGGTCCTCTTATGCCTGACTGTAGTCAGGACACCGTCACTACTACAGACGGGCGCTGAGCCAGCATGGACAGCTGAGACGCCTCACACTACTACTTAGGTTGAGCAGCAGGCTAGGCTTATACGTGATCGTTTACAACGATCGTCTTAGAGCCCTACACACTAGATGCTTAGGCAGCTAGTTAAGAGCTGTTAGCATGCTATAAATACAGTAACTCTCCTAGTAGAAGATATTAGGAAACTAACATGTTGGTTCAGCACTTGGCGCGGTTCGGCAAATGGCGCACCCCCGCATTTTCCACCCAATCCTTCACCCACCCATAACTCTGCCAATATGGATCCAATTGACAAGGCAATTGAAGATATCGAATCGCGCGGACCAGGAGAAGAATTCTCGTATCGAAAAATAGCGAAAAAATATGGTGTACCAGACACTACGTTGAGGAGGATACACCAGGGCAAAAACGTGCCGATGAAAGAGCAACAACTCTAACGGCGAAAACTTACCCCTCAACAAGAACTGGAGCTTGTAAGCTATATAGAAAAGCTTACAGGCCGTCGTCTACCACCTACAAGGGAGATGCTGCAGAATTTTGCTTTATTAATTGCAAAAACTAACGGCGAATAACTAGTAGGAAAAAGCTAGGTTACCCGATTTATTAACCGTTATAACGTTAAAATTACCCCCTATTAGGTTACTGGAATGGATCGCGCGCGCCACTAAGCTAATTTAGGGGCTAAATACGAGTAATTCTTTCAACTTCTGCTAGAGAAAATGGAGGAGTACAATATAGAGCCTCGTCACACGTATAATATGGATGAGAAGGGCTTCCTTACAGGAGTGATTGGAAGAAGTAAAAGGATCTTCAGCAAAGCTATGTGGGACCGCGGGGAAGTGAAATTAGCCCTCTAAGATGGCAATAGAGAGTGGATGACCATCCTAGCTTACGTCTGCGCTGATGGAACTGCGTTGCTACTAGGGCTACTATTTACAGCTGCTAATAACGCTCTCCAATCGGCCTAGGTAGAGGATATTGAGGCTGGGAAGCATGAGGTATTCGTCACTACATCTCCTAATAGATGGACCAACAACGATATAGGCCTTGCGTGGCTCGAGCAGGTCTTCGATCGGTATACAAAAGCGAAAGCTCG
The DNA here is from genome assembly GCA_010015655.1 of Bimuria novae-zelandiae CBS 107.79. NCBI lineage: Eukaryota > Fungi > Ascomycota > Dothideomycetes > Pleosporales > Didymosphaeriaceae > Bimuria > Bimuria novae-zelandiae. The sequence continues at coordinate 79,474 of ML976665.1, read as the reverse complement.
TCGATCCTACCGACTACTGATCGTGGATGGCCATGGGTCCCACGTAACGAGAGAGTTTATCGACTACT
>ML976665.1:0-77766 GCA_010015655.1 Bimuria novae-zelandiae CBS 107.79 | reverse complement strand
ATATAGGATATGCTAGGGTCAGCCACTAGCGCTAGTGTTTGATCCTAGCCTAGCCGGAACCTCTATAAGCGAGAGAAGGCCACGTGTTCGACCGTGCCTACCTCGTTACATAGGGCTTTATTAATAGTTTCTTACCTTCTTAGTCACGGATGCGGGTGCCTAAACTTTTAATTTAAATTAATTTCTTTGCCAGGGCTAGTTTAACCCTATTCTTCTTTATCTAGGTTAGGCCGAGGATTAGGTCGTACGACCCGTTATTAGGTAAGATATATAGCTATATTAATTCTATATAGCTATTAATATTTACTTCTAGTTAGACTACTTTGCGTACGAAGAGTCGCATGCCTCTAATACTGTTAGGATCTGAACATGTATAGGACGCGGAGGACCAACGGGCCCTCAGCGGGGGTGACACTTGGTGGGGTTGCGTAACCGAGGTCACGTGATGTACCATCCAGCCAAGGCAGCACCAGCCATGGATGGCAGCACCAGCCATGGAGGGCAGCACCAGCCGTGGATGGTGACACCAGTCATGGATGGCAGCAAGACCTTGGATGGTACAGAAATCCTTATGTATATAGGAACGCGAGAATGATCTCTTATATTCGCGTTTAACCTGTTTATTAATCTATCGTTTGGATCTGCCTAAGCAACCTTGTTGATTTAATTGTGCTGTACACACCTTCGATACTAATACCCCAGTGACAAGCGCAAGCTATCACTACACCCTCTCTCGTCCTACCTAGTATTCCTGCCCGAGAACCAACCTTAGCCCATTTAGGACCAGCTATCCTGGATGGAACTGTTAGGATCTGTATTTAGCATCACCAGGCTAACATTCTGAGACGGCCAAGGTCTTATGGGAACCAATGGTGGCACAGCAACGGGTAGGTCACGTGACTGCTCGAAGCGCTCGAAGCGAGCAAGTCGAGCATATGTAGAAAGCCAAGGCTGCGCTTGACATGCTCGAAGCGAGCAAGTCAAGCATGTTAAGTATATAGGAATATAAGGATAGACTCTTCCACCTTGTGTTCAACCTGTTTATTAATCTATTGTTTAGATCTGAATAAGCAACCTTGTTGATTTAATTGTGCTGTACACACCTTTAATACTAACACCCCTTTAATACGCGCAAGCTATTAAGACCCCTCGTCCTGTCGCTACCGCTCCTGCCCGAGAACCAACCTTAGCCCCTTAGGGATTAGATACCCTGTTGGACTTAACAGGAACCTAACAAATACTAATAACCTTTTATAGATAGGGTAGGTTCTTGCGCTATAGGTAGGCTTTCGTTATAAGTTTTTCTAATATAAATTTAAAGGTTAAATAACCTAAATTAATTATTATTAATATAAATATAATATTATTAATAAGCAAGTGTACTATTACTAGTATTAAGTCTAGCTATAGGCTTTAAAAGCTATTAAAACTTATCTTTTGCCCTTTTCTTACTTTTACCTCCTAGCGGCGACTATTACTAAAAAGACCTAGTTTTCTAAATTAGTAGTGGCTATATTAAACTTTTTATTAAAGGATTTTTTAGTAGCAGGTATAGTGGCGCGAACTTATGCTACCTTTATTATAAGTAAAAGTTTACACTACTTTATACAATGTCCTGTATCTTTATAATAAAAATAGAAACTATTCTTCTTACGGGTTTCTATTACCTCGCGCGACACCCACATGGCTTGTTTCTAGGTGTTACTAGACCTGTGTCCTGTAGCTCTATCTATTACTTAGTGTCTTCTATCTTAGCTTCGTTGGCCGGACATCCTTCTAGAGTTAGCTTAGGTAGGTTCCTAATCTATTTTGTCTGGCGCCCTGTTCTTAGCAGAAAACTTTAGTAGCTATAATATGTTTTAGAAGAGGTTTTCTTTAATTTTATTAACCCTCTTTTAGACCCCTTATAAGTCCTAATTATTATTTATATCTACTATAACTATTTAGTCCCGTAAGTCCTTGCGGAGGCTTTAAAGGTATAAATTTTTTAAGATTTCTTAACTATACTCCTTAGCTTCTATAGCATAATTATTAAAGTTAAGATTAAAGTTACGAAGCTTTTAGTTCCCTTATTATATTATAAAAAAGTGGTTACGCGCGATTTCTTTTACTAGGTAGTTATAAAAGTTATAGTCTAGTAGCTTCTAGAGATTAGCTTTAGTGCACCCTAGGTAGTAGTTTAAGTATATAATTTCCACCGTTGCTGTACGTCCTGTTAATTAACTAATAATATATTTAGGTATATTTCTAAGGTAGTTTTTATCCTCTAGAAGCTTATATTGCATTACTATTCTAAAGTAGTAGTAATCCTATTATTTGCTATTAAAGTACGCTATGTTAAGGATCTTAGGGCAGCGGCTTCTTCCTTAGTTTAAAATAAGCTCTACTATTAATCTCTCTAGTAGCTCTATTTATTAGTCTACTTTTAATAGCTAATTTATACCTCTTATCTCTTAGAAGTATTATTATATTATTAAGGGTTCTTAGCGCTCCCTTGCTATTTCTTTAGTTAGTCCTTTTACTCCTTATAGTAGAGTTTAAAAGGTATCCTAGAGGTTAATAAGTACTTTAACCTTATTTAAGAATTACTATATTTTGTTCTTATTAACTCCTAATACCTAGAGTTTAGTTATAAATAGGGAGGCTATCCTTTTATTTCCTTAGCTATTACTTTTTTATAAGCTAATAGCTCGCTGCGTATAATTATTTGCGCTAAAACGTAGACTTTTAGTAGAAGGTTTTATTCTTGTTTTTATAACTTCTTTATTTAGCAAAGATAGTCTTGCTAGCGTTAAGTATTTATTAAGACTCCTTCTTAATTGCTTGCTAGGGAGGGTTTTATCTCCTTATAGGTCTAGGCGTCGCCTTTATAGTATCTATTTACGTAAGTCTTTTAACTTTGTGTGCTGCTTCGTAGCTTTAGTCTATAATTATATTAAAATCTACTTATCCCGCGACGGGTAGAAGTAATTAAATTTAATATAAAGGGCTAGGTACTTAAGGAGCTAAAGGTACTAGAAGAATACTTATAAATTTAATAAAAAGTCTAAAGTTAAGCTTTAGGCGTTAAACTTATATATCTAGAGTTCGCATAACCGAGGGTTAAGGATCTAAGGCAACAACTAGGTGTAGCCCATTACAGTTCTTATATATTATAACTCTCTAACTATCCTTCCTATTTTACTAGGTACTTATGCTAACGTCTAAATTTTTATAGATTTCTAATTACTTTAACTTTGTATTTTTTCCTTAAATTTTAAATATAATTCTAATTTAGCGTCTAGTAGTGCTAGTTTTAATAATAATTTATAAAAGACTAGGTATATGCGCGTATCTATAGATAACTATAACTTAAAATATACTAGTTATATCGGTGCAGGTCACTTAAAGGATTAATATTAGTATATCTCCTGGCAGAGGCATATAAGAGTGCGTGTATAAGAAGGTAGCCTCGAATAAATTAAGTACCTATAGGCCTGGTACGAAAGGATACGGAAAAGGTACTAAACTATAAAGGCCCTAAGCTCCTCTAAATACACCTCTTCCTAAATAGCTAGCTAGCACATATCTACCATAGGTTAACCGTTAGTCTGATAGATCCGAAATAGGTCCGAATCGGATCCGTAGTTCCCCATCGGTCTGATAGATCCGAAATTGGTCCGATACGGATGAGTGTCGGTTTTCGGATGATCTCGAATCCTGTCTTGACTGGCCAAGGGTTCTCATGTCGACGAGCGATTGTTCCTGTTACACTAGTCCTCTAACTTTTTAAATTTTAAATAGTCCTTTTTAAAGGTTATTTAGTTTTTTACTTAGTCTTATTATCTTAAGATTTTTTTACGAGAGGAGAACTCTATCCTCCTCTTTAAAAGTTAGTCCTTTAACCCTTTTCTTATTTACTTATTTCGCTATTTATTTATTACGTTATGCGATATTCTTGCGTAGTGTTCTATATAGATCTTGTATAAGTCTTGCTTTATTAGATGCGTCTTTTGTAACGCTTTTAATATCTAACAGATCCTAGTAAGTGGTTGGCTCACATCCGTGGTTAGCGTAGTATGGCAAGTACCCTATAGTCGCTAATCTTGTGCTATTATATGCTAGGTAAGCTATTAATAAATGCTTAACCTAGTTATCTTAAAACTTATTTACGTATATTTAGAGGTACTATTCTAACGTCTAATTTGTTGACTTAGTTTAGCTATCTATTTTAGGGTGGAAGCTTATCGTAAGCTTATATTTAATCCCTAATTTAGCCGTAAACGTGGTCTAGTACGATAATATAAATATTTTAGCTTTATCTATAATAAACTTACTTATTTATCTAACCTATAATATTAGCTCTTATCCTACTATATAGACTAATTCTTCTACTAATATAGCTTCCCTAATTAGCATAAACCTTAATTCCTTAGTAAGTTAATAAATTATAACTAAAATTAAGTTATAAGATTCCTTATTTCCTAGTGCTAATAATGCTAGTAATTTTATAATAAAGTCTATAGTCACACTTAACTATAGTCTTAGGGGTGGTTGTAATAGCTATAAAAGGCTATAAGGCTCATATCTCTTAGGCTTATTTTTATAATAGGCTAAATAGGTACTTAAAACCTTCTATACTGCCTAGCACAGCCTAGAAATAGTTTATTTATTTATAATTTAACGCGTTATTTTAGTAATCTCTAAGTATTCTTAGTCCTTATCTTTATATAACTTCTTAATTAGTAGCGAAGCTACTTACTTACTAATTTAAATATAGTTTTAATAGTCTCGTGCCGTTTATCTTATAGCTTTATAAAGGTTATACGCTTAATAATCCTTATCTATAAGCCTTTTATAATTTGGTACTTTATCTATAGCTAGCCTATAATAGGTAAAGTCCGCGCGTTACACCTCTAGTGCTAGCATAAGCTATATTTTATTATAGTAAAAAGTTCTATCCTTTACGTAGGCCAAGATTATAACATAGTTACCTCTATTATCTTCTTCTATAAAGTCTAATTATCTACTAAGTGCATTTACTACAGCGTTTATATTTTTTAGTAAGTGTGTAATGTAAAAGTTAAATTCTACTATTTATTTAGACTACCTAGCTTATTATTAATTAAGCTTTTTTGTCGTTATAAAGCGCGTAAGATTAAGGTAATTAAAGAATACCTTTATTTAGTACCTCGCTTCTTTAAGCTACGCTTCCTACTACTTAAAATAGTTAATAACTACTAGTAGTTCCTTATTATAAATTTTATAGTTAAGCTCTACTCCCGAAAGCTTTCTTACGTAATAGAAGACTAGTTTCTATTTTTATTATTATATTCTTATAGTAGTATAGATCTTAGCGCACAGTCTAATGCGTTTATATAAATGTAATATTACCGCTCTAGGTTATATATTTATAGTAGGAGTGCCGTTAGGAATAGGCGCTTTTGCTATTTAAAAGCTCTTTCGTCTACTTTTTATAAAGGTCGCCATTTTCCTATTTTTATAAGTTCTATTAGCAGATTAGTAACCTTAAAGTAGTTCCTAATAAATTTATAATAGAAGTTAATAAAGCCTAAGAAAAATTAGATATCTTTTACTAATTTCAGTAATAGCTATTCTTCTATTATTATAATTTTCTTTAAGTCTATTTTAATACCTTTCTAGGATATTACAAATCCTAGGTATGCTATTTTAGTAACGTAGAATTTACACTTCTTAGGGTATAGGAGTAATTAATACTCTTATAACTTCTATAATACCTTATAGACATGTTCCTTATGTTCTTCCAGAGTTCCACTTAAATACACTTGTATATTATTGTCAGATTATACGTGTCCAATTATATAGTCCTTTGCACACGCCAAGGTAGCTGACGCAACCCTATATATATAAAGAGACTTTACTAGTATTCCGGTTTCATCTGCACGCTTTCGGGCAGGACAAAGGGCGACTCTCCTTAATTAACGGAGATAGGTTAGCGTCTTAGCGTAAGACGTAAGGATAAAAGAGCCTTACATTCTTACATAGACAGAATAACAATCCATCCATATAACCCAATAATCTAATAGTAGTTAATGCGCATCGTTAGTCAGTGCGCACCCTCGCCATCCCTACGCCGCGAACAAAATATAGTGTAAAGCTCTTTATAATAGTTTTTATTATAGAATTTTTTAGTATTAAGTGTAATTAAGTATATTAAGTATTATTAGCTTATAGTATTTACAAATATTATGTTAGTATTCTAATTATTTATCTACTCTATAAAAAAAAGCTATAAGGGCGTTAGCGTCGCCCTCTCTACTTAAATAACTTTTTAAGGTATACGCGGAGGCTTATTTTTATATATTTTTTAAAAAGTAGATAAAAAAGTATACTAATTTCCTTTTTAGGAAAATTTAATACGATTTTTAAGGTGCTTTTTAGTTATATAAGCTTATTAGTAGCAAGCTTTTTAAGCGTCCTTTTTAGCTCTCTCCCTTATGCGCGCCTCTTAAGCTTACGCACGCGTAATACGCCTCTTTACCTATAAATATAGTTTAAGCTCCTTATTTAATCTCTATATTTCCTTTTTACGCGCTTTTTAGAGTAGTTCCTCTTATTTATCTGCCTCTTATTAAGCGAGAGTGTTATAAGCTCTCTATGCTATTGCAAGAGACTAGAAAGTAGCACCTCTACTATAGTGCTTAGGCGTATCTAACAGACTTGTCAACAATCAAGCCAATCAAGCCGGTCTAACCTAATATGGTAATTCACTAGCTCGCGTTGGTTAACATGTTACTAAATTTGGTTAGATCGGCTTGATTGGCTTGATTGTTGACAAGTCTGGTATCTAAGGATAAGGCCTTACCCTTATTCTTGCGACGCTTTTAATTAATAAGCGCCTCTTATAAGCTATAGTTTTTATACTTAAAAAGTTAATTTTATATAAAAATTAAGTATATTATAGAGCTAAGCGTGCGCGCTACTTTATCCGCGATATTATTAATAATAAAGTATAAGAGCCTTTTAACTTTACGCTAGTCTAACGCGCTAAGTACTAATATAGAGCTTTTTTATAATAAAGGTATTTATTCCTTAAATCTCTTAAGTATATACGTTAGGTCTTAAGGCTATATACCTGTACGCGTAAAGGCGTTTATAACTAAATGTAAAATTATATAACTTTACTAGGCCTTTTAAAATAGGTTAAAAAAGATTTTTTTATTACTATTAATAGCGCTTAGTACTGAAATAAGTATTTTATAAACTTCTTTATATACACTGCTAAAAGTAATTTAAAAATATAAACGTTAAAAGGCTATAGCGTATAGGTTATATAAGGAGGAAATATAGTAAGGAGAATTTTATTTAAATTATAATAATTAATAAAATCTTTTATAACATAAAAGCTATAGGTATTAAATATTAATAATTAATATTATTATCGCGCTCTCTACGCTTTCTTTTTAATATAATAGTTAAATACCTATTTAAGCTATATAACGCTAAGTTAATTATTAAACTAGTTAGAGGTTAAAAAGGAGATAAAAACTCTATATACGTTACTATTAATTTATTTAACCTAGCTTAATTATAGGCTCTTGTTGTTAGACTAATATATAAAGGCTAGGTTAATTAAAGAGCTATTAGCGCAAATATATGCTAATACTAATATCTACTCGCGGGAGCTATCCTGTATAGCGTGCCTCACTTTCCGACTCTCGTACACAGGCCTGTTGAAGATCCTTTTTGAACGGCCGGTGATACCAAGTAGAAAGCCCTTCTCGTCCATATTGTAGGTATGCTCTGGCAGTATGTCGTACTTTGCCATTTTCTCGTACAAGAGTTGAAAGTAGAGCTCATATTTGCCCTCTAAATCAGCGTTGTGGCGGTTCCTGTCAAGGCCTGTTGACCAGCGCTTTATAAGGGAGGACTCGTAGCGGCGCACAAAGCAATCAACCCAGCTTATAGAGACCTCCTTGCGAGCAATAGAGGACGCAAAGTTATGTACTATTTGGCGTGTAGGAGGGAGGCCGCGCTCTGTAAGTTGTTGTATGTATTGTAGGAGCCCTCTCTCTTAGTGTTGGTGGAGAGTTCTTCGAGATTTGTTGGCAAGCTCGCGCTCTTGTGTTACGCGTTAATGCCAGCGCGTTAATGTAGATCTCACAACACTAAACTTTCTTGCTATTACAGAGTATGAAAAGTGTTCTCTTGGAGCTAGCGATTCGATTGCTGCTATTGCGTCGTTAATTGGAGCCATATTGGTGGAGTTATGTTGTTGCAAAGTTTGGTCGTTTACCGCGAGGGTGCGCACTGACTGACGACGCGCATTGAGTGCCAAGCCACGTTAAACCAGGCTCCACTGCGGGAACTAAACTGAAACCACCCACAGAAAACCTACGCGTTTGGAATCGTGAACGAGCTGCACACATCAACCCAAGCATGCCTACTATCTGGCCGCGATCCAAACTTGGGCTATTCCTGGCAATAGGACCCCATTTTGGGTCTCGCAGCGGACCACGTTTTGGTCCCCGCAGTGAACCAGGTTCCGAGGGCAGGTTCCAGATTTTGACCTCTCCAGATCTAATCAGATCGTGGCATGTGCTTTAAATCTCTTGGCGACCGCTTCTTCCCCTTCAGAAACACCAACACCCACGCTAACATCTCTCTTCATCCACACCGAAAAATTAAGCGCCTCCAGTGCAGTGAAGTTTTGCATTCTGAAATTCCGAGGCGTAGCATCATCGACTTGCTGGAGTCGAGTCTAGTTGTGGTAGGTGGGGTGCCGTTGTGTGCGGACAGCTAGTTCCCGTTAGCGTGCTAGCGATTCGACGGGAGCTTGGGCCAACCCCCCTCCAAAACAAACAAGTCTTGTCGCGACCATCGTCCACTCTTCTCATCCTCTCTGCCCAAGAACACCTCTCATGAACACCACAAGCATTTCTCAGATAGCTGTCTGGATTGACAGCGTCGACACACCGTCGATTGAGTATGAACCCAGACTACACTCGGCGAGCGATGACTGATAACCTTCCGCCTATCTAGCCCGCCTGAGCTGCCCATCGCTCCCCGGGCAGCCGACGACAAAGAGAACCCGCGACCAGCAAAAAAGCGCCGTATCATGCAAGCGGACTTGGACCAAACACCCCGTCCCTCGAAGCGGCTCCGCGACCTCGATAGCGTGCCCCAACCCCCTCTCTCTCCGACCAAGAGCGCCTCAAGCGCAGCAGCATCCGAAGCCTCCGAAGTCGAATCACACCGGAGTGGGCGCTTGAGCCCTGTGAAACAGCTCCAGCTGCTCGAAGACTTTGAAGAGCAGCCCGTTGTCTTTTGCAACTTTGATGACGACGAGGAAGGGGAGGAGCCCGAAGACGTCACGGCGATGCGCAGAGCGACTCAGCAGTTTGCAGATGGTATTGGAATTCTGGGGTACCATGACATCAATGCGGTCGTTTCCGCTCTGCCGCCAATAGATAGGATGCGATTTCAGTATTCTTGGGCCAACGACCTGGAGCAGCGCAGTACCATCGGTTCAATGCCTTCGACGGCACAGATACTAGAAATTGTAGAGACCGCACGAAAGTACGATCATGGATCGGGTGTTTCCGAGGACGAGTGGAACTCTGAGGTCCAACATCCGCTCCTCAAACTTGCGCGCAATACGTCTAAGCACCGGCAGACACTCGACATCCACAATGTGTAAGTCCTTGTCGTCTTCCGAGATAGTCATGCACTGAAGGGTATAGGAAAACGGCTCGAATCGAACCCCCATCGCTCGCGCGCTCCACTGTTCCCGGTCGCGTCGTTGACTACGTTGTCACCCTCAACCCGAACCCCGCTATCAAGCAAGCATGGCGCCACCTCCGTTTGCTACCAGGTGCATCTATAAAGTCCTGGAACCATACGACTCGTGCTCGTCACAATCCTATCGCCATCAATATCGAGACCAAAGGCCCCATGAAGTCATGGACAGATGGCAAACCTCAAATAGCGATATGGACGGATGCATGGTTGAAACGCCTTGCCCTGATTCGCGGCAACACTAGCGGACAGTGGCCCGCTCTTCCGCTCCTGATCGCCCAAGGCCATGACTGGCACTTGTTGATTGTTTCGAAGAACGACCAGAAAATGACCATTTGGCAGCAAATTGATATTGGAAGCACAAGGTCGTGTTTTGATGCGGTGAAAGTAGTGACGGTCCTTCACTGGCTTATGGACTGGGCTGAGAGGGTGTGGCGACCGTGGCTCTTGTCATTGCCAAAGTGAGCTTGCCGCTATTGTTCAGCAACTTCGAGACACTCTACCCCTGTAAATTAAGCTACTAGCTTGAGGACATACTCGTGCTCCTCAAGAATCAGCAAGCGCTGTGCGAAAATAGCTTTAAAGATAAGATAGTCGATGCATAGGTTATGCCGAGACTAATCATTCGCCCAGGCGTGTGTGGAAATTCAAGGTTGTAACACCGTCTATAAACGCTACCGAAATAAAAGGGCTAAATCAGAAACACTATCTCCATTTCCTCACAGTTCTCTAACGTTGACTCCACTCATCCTCCTTCTTTCCCTCACCTCTCTAACATCGACTTCCCCCATCTGCCCTCTTCCCCTTACCAATAGATGACATTTGTAGGGTTTCGAGGACGGATGCTAGGCTTGTAGCTACCATCACCAATAATATGAGAATGGGTATCGACATCGAAACAGTCGCCCGTAATGCTGCTGGAGCATAGGGGCAGAGTTTCGCGGGTCTCCATGTTACAGTAGATACCCTCTTCGAGCGAGATAAAATCTGGGCCGTAAGAGTGAGACTTCTCACAGAGGGCGGTGGCATTCTGGTCAGAACGCGAGCTTATGACAACTGTACGCGGCAGATTTAGAGTCAGAATAATGAAAGAACAAGAGATAATGCGCGGTAGGAAGGTTGTAGGGCTTTAGAAAAGGATAGACTCACGGCGGTTATCAGAACGACCCATATGGGAGGAGGCGCCCCGCTTATCAACATCAAAATCTTTGCCTCCATTCCACTCCATCACTTCGTAGGGTGTGGGAAGGGAGATCTCTTCAAAGCTCCCAGTATAAGCTTTCAAGGAGTTTCCACACAGTTTCTTGGCATCCTCTCTGGATGGGAAAGTCCCATCCTTGCTGAGAAAATCGTGCCAGGTGATCTTGATCGCTCCCGGTGGTGTTCTCGGATCCCCATTGGGGAACGGGGAGTTGTTAGTGAGCCACATGCACCAAGGAGACCTAGAAATTAGGATACATCAGTATGTATATACAGATTTGATTACTGGTATAAGTAGGTGTAATTAAGACATACTTTCCATTTGGCATCTGTTATTTGAAAGTTAGCTCTAATATAGGCAGACTAGTATTGAAAAATATCCAAACAGAACTTACAATAATACCGCTGTAGTAGAAGGGCAATCCGCAAATACTAGCCCACTACAAATTAACAATGAGTACTGTTTCTCCCCAAATAAATGATATTGGGTTTGTGCTCACATCTCCTGTCCATCCAAACTTTGAGTCATCCGGCCATGTTGTTGTTAAAGTTGCGATACAGATATTGTCAAAGGTTCCACGGAACTCAGTAGTAACCGGTTGAGACCCGTCGGATGAAGGAGATTTGAAGTCAATGAATGCACCATCCCCAATCCTGTGGACACTACTCCCGACACCAAGTACATCGCCATTGAGATTGTAGTGGATCATGGAGTCCAGTCGTCCACCAGCACTCATCAAGCGATGGGGTCGCCCACCAGGAATCATCAAGCTATCGGCTCCGTCGAGACCTGCAGTGACGCGAACCGTGGTGATGTACCTGTTAGGATCGTCAGGCTTTTCCGGCTCAGCCTTTTTCGGGATGTGGTCTTCGGAGAATCCCCAGATGCCTAGCACACCGGCCACCACTCCAATCACATTTATAATGGCGCTGACCATGATGGGAATAAAAAGACAGCAAATTCCAGGAGCGTGATAGAAAAAATTGGGTTAGGAGAAACGGGGATTGAGAAGGAGATAGAAAAGCAAGATGCAGTGTAAATAATAATCTACTGAGCTGCGATGGTACATAGACATTATATAGATTGTGGCCTTGCCAATCTTGGGCATTATCCTACAAATTTCGCAAAGCTCAGGGACGGGATGTCCGAAACATACGCCCGCCAAACAGGGCGTACGCCCGCCGAACAGAACGTACGCCCGCCGAACAGATAATACGCCCGTCAGCAAAACCACACCTCTTGTGCGACAGAATTCTCCGAAGCAAAGAGAATAGTTACCCTAGTAGTAGGATACACTTGCCTCGATAAGATTAAATAGCCTCCAAATTAATCATTTAGAAAACCCTTCCAATGTAAACGTTCGCAAGATCTTTTGAGTGGCTTAGTTTGGTAGAAAAGTGTGTATTCTGCCGTATCTGATAACGTGTTTAATCACTCATCCGCCAAAATCAGTCATCCGCCAGCCCTACCAAAATCAACGCGTCTCTATCCACCAACATGCCTCTACCACCACCACAACAGCTTTAATTAGGTTAAAAAGAAGGTAGATTAGCTCTAGCTACCTCTATTCTTTAAAAACACAAACATCTATCTATTTATCGCGTTTTAGCCTTATATAGCGCGCCTTAATTAACGCTCCGTAATTACCTCGCTAGCGCCCTCCCTTAAGCTACTACTAACGTAAAGAAACGTAAGCTATCGCCTATTAAAGAGTATTCTCTTATTTACTAGATCCTAGATCTTAACTAACAAGGTTTCCTGCCTTATATAATTAATGTGTATTAAATAGTAGACGTTTTGCTTTAAGCTCGTGGCTAGGATCCTCCTCCTACGCTAGTAGACAAATACTAGGTGTCGCGCTGGATTAAGAGCTAGGTAGAGTTCTAGATAAAGTAAGATAGGAAGCTACACTCTTAGCGCGCTCTTTATTAGGATCTAGTTAAGTTTAACGCCTAGTTTAAGCTAGTAGACAACACGCGTTAAACGTATAAAATACTAAATTAAGATACCTATAACTTTAACAAGACAGGCTTTATAATAGAAATTACTGCTACTATGTCTAAAGTTATTATAAGCTCTATAATAGTTAGTTAAGCTATTACTATTTAGCTAGGTAATTATAACTAAGTTACAATAATTAAGTATATTAACGCGTCTAGCTAGGTGCTCCCACCATATATTATTATGCTAAGAAAGCTATACTAAGCTAGCTAGTATTACGCTATCCCTGACGATTAGACGCTTATAGTAAGTAATAATAGCTAGACTACTAATAAGCTTAGTCTAGCCTAACTTAAGCACTTTAATAGTTAGACTACGTTACGTATAGTAGGAGTGTATCGCCTGCTTATTCTAAACAGCCACGACAGCTATACAACGCCTAAGTTTAATTAATACTATATAGAGCACAAGATTATTAGTCTTTATATACTAGCTTATAGCTTTTATCTACTTTAGCTTCTAGATATTCGCTACTTCGCGCCTCTTAAGTAAGCTTATAGACGTAAGGTGTCTAAGCTTACGCGCAGTTATATCTTCTACATTAATAAGTAAGAGATTTTCTTACTATTTATATATATATTAGACCTACGCTGTATATAGAGTAAATAATTAAAAGTAGCTTTAAAGTAGCAGGCTTAATTTTATACTATCTTAATCGCGTTCTATTATAGCTTACTATTATTATTTAAACGCCGTCTCCACTAGCGCAAGAAGCTAAGGAACGCTAGGCTAAAGAAATACTATATATAGCTACTTAGCTCTAGTAGCAGGCTTAACTAATTTATAACTACTTTAGTTGTTAATTATAGAGCCCTACTAGCTAGGCAATCGCTTAGCTTATTAAAGGATATAAGATAACTATGCATTCTATAATAATGCTTGCAGTAGAGAACACTAAGCTACGTTAGGCTAATCACTATCGAGAGCAGAAGAAGCGACAGCGACGATAGTATATTGCTATAGGAGGGGCGCTTACAGGCCAAGAAGGTTGTTTGCTAGCTATAGAGGCAGATAGGATAGAGTAGGTAGATGTCCGAGCCAAGGCTTCTCAGCGCTCTTAGCAAGCACTACTAACCTGCTTAAAGTGCCACGTGCAAGGCCACAATAAGACTTAATGTAGAAGTAATTAGGAATCTTTTGTATATTTATTTATATAGCTTTCATTTAGTAGTTATTAAGCTAGCTGTTAAGAAAGCGCACGCGTTTTAGTGGGGCTAGCGGATAACTAATTTTGGCAGATAAGTGATTAAACACGTTAGGTTTGCTTGTATAAGCCGACGTACCCAAATATTGATCACCCCTAAATGTTAATCAGCCCCACCAAACCAATCACCCACACAAAAGTCGCGATAATCAATCAACGCTATATTATATTTAAAACTATATATACATATCTACGAAGCTTGGTGTTGTAGCTGCCCTATTAATAGCTAAGGTAGTATTTAATATAGTTAATTAATTATAGCCCTAATAGCTTTAATATCTATAAACTTTTAGTTTTAATTAACTTATATACGCTTTCTCTTCCGTGTAGAGCTTAGAGTTAATAATTAATAGTTTAATTATAATATCTCTACCTCTTATATAGCTATATAAATATTAGCTATTATAATAATCTTGCCTACTTTTAATAGTAATAGGCGCGCAGATCGCGACAGGTTTTCTAACTATAATAAGGTTTACTAGGTAATATAGATATCCTAAGGTCTCTACAGCGTGCTATATATTAGATCTATTAGATTTACTAATTAATTAGGCTGTTCTAGTGTTACTAGGCAATTAAGTATTTGTAATAACTAAATTACCTAGGCCTACTACTTACTATTTTACTTATATTACCCTTTTAGATAAGCCTTCCTCTCGTGCTAGATAATAGTATTTAATAAATTAATTCTTCTTAATTAATGTAGCGTTATTAAGGCTTAATAAATTACGTATCTAATTTTAATACTTTAACTTAATAATAAAGAATCTAGAAAGATAAAGAGGCTATAAGAGGTATATTAAATATAAAAGTAGAAAAAAAAAGCTCTATCCTATTAATCTTGTACAGAGCTCGTAACGGACGGATCTTAGATCCGGATCCATGGAGCTCCGTCCCAATTAGGCAACTCCATGAGCTACGTAGCTCCATGGATCTAGACGGAGCTAAGGGCTAGTCTTATAGTAGTTAGTATAGTAGTTGCCTAGCATTCGCTAGAAAGCTTAGTATATTAGATTCTCGTATTGCTGCTGTAAATTGATAATTTGACGTCACGCGTTCAAGCACGTTGTGTAGCTATAGGGCCTTTTTATACGTTTATTTTCTATTAAAATATGCGCCTGCGCCTACGTTTTTAAACTAAATCGCCACTAAATAATTAACGCCTTTTATAAATTCTACACTACTAACCTCTACACTAGCCACTTAATTGTTTTAATTGCCCTCTAGCTGCGAGAAAGGATCCTAAAATATCTTATTAAAGCTACCTATTAAGAAGCCTTGGTTGCTGCTAGCCTAAGAGCTTTGTACAGAGCTTTAAGGACTCTGTTTAATTGTTTTTAGCAACTCTAGTTCTATGTTAAGATTACTTATCTAGTAGCTAAGGCAAACTAGAGCTTCCTGTGTATCTTTAATAAGAGATGCCCGACGTGCTGTAACTGTATTTCCGCCTAGGCTAAAGACTCTCTTAGGTTTGTCGCTTATAGCAGGCGTAGCGTACACGTTAATTGCCATGCGAGAGAGCCTAGGATACCTTGACTAGATAATAAGAAGCCTCTAGTACTTAGAGGGATGTAAGCTGCTAGTGTAATCCTCCTATAAGTACGCAGTAACCTTGTTGTTAATAGTCCTTATAGGCGCTAGCGTTGTAGACCTTTTGCCTAGTTAATTTATCGCAGAATTAAACAACCCGTACCTTAATTACTGAGTAGAATTAGGGCGTTTAATAGGCCTTAAAGGCTCTCGTGTAACTGTAGGGAAACTACTATAATTATCCTTAAAGAATCGTCGAACTTTTGTAAGCTGGTCCACGGCGTGATTTTTGCCCCAGAGCTCTGTACAACTAGCTACTTTCTATCGAGGATTGAGTATCATAGCAGCAGCGTATAATGGACTCTTAGTAGTCGAATTGTAGTATTTCTAAGCCTTGTTCCAGGCCTGCTCGACGCCGACGTAGATTCCTTTCTTGCTATAGGTCCGTAGGGTATGAGTTTTCAGCTTCTCTAGGGCGTCCATTATTAAATTAAGTATAAGAGATACTAATATAATTAGAGGCTCCTCTTTCTGCTTATTAGGACGTCCTTTAAGCTTTAAAGTACCCTCTTAAAATAGTATAAGGATCTTTAGAATCTCTTTAACTTGCTGCTAGTCCTTCGCCGTTAACTAGTGTTTAATAATAAAACGTGTTAATAAGTCCTTAGGACGACTTCCTATTATACCTTTCTTAACGGGTTAAATCTTAAGCTTATACGTAGCTCTCTTATGCCTAAAGAAGTAATCTAGAACACGTCGTAGCTAGTAGGTGCGTTTAATTATGTCTGCTGTTAAATTCTACTTATAGAGAAGTTAGCTATTGCTAGGTGTTAACGCGCGCTGCTTAAAGTTTAGAGTTTAACTCTACTAGCTCTACTAAGAAATAACTCTATAATTATATAATATTAAATTACGTTGCCCACGATAGGATCGAGGCTAATTTAAGTAGTAGTTATAGAGAAATAATTTAGTGCTGTAGTTAAAAACAAGTTATTATATAAAAAGCTACTTACTAAGTATTATTATTAGGAAGTAACACTAGGGGATCTAGCGTACGACCTCCCCTAGGGTTTTTCTCTCTCTAAATGTGGCCTTGGGCTTCGTTAAAGCGTTGTATCCGCCCTGGAGATTTGCGAATCCAGTTTACAGTCAATTAAATAACAGCAATTAGTCTACGGCTACGATAGTAGCTAGTCTCCTCCTTTAGAGAAGTAAGCTCTCTCTCGGAGACGTTAAATATCTTATAATTAAGACTGTAAAATAGGTCCCTAGCTATAAGATTAAGTATGTAGCCGGTATATCTTATCCTCTAGTAAATAAGGTTAAAGTATAAAATTACACCTAGCTACGTAAGGGCTTAATTATTTAAAGAGGCGTTATTATAAGCCTATGCGCCTGTTTTCTTCTTAATCTTAAAGGCCTTAAGCGTTTGTATTATAGTCTTTCTTATATTGGTTCCTGTGTGTGGAGATTCCATCTCCCGTAGAGATAGTAGTAGTAGTAGTAGTATTGGTTTTACGTCCTATATAACCTCCCAGGGGGTATGTAGACGTGCCCTGCACTTAGTAAGGGCCACTTATGCTAGTGCTATCGCTGCTATAGGAGCGGCCTCTCTTGCTACTATCCCTCTCTAAATAGGGGCGACTTAGCTATTTAATCTAGCCTTTGTGTAATAATAGTGGGAAAAGGGGTGGCCTTCTAGCTGCCCCTAGTCCTGTACAGAAGCATGCCAAGACTTATTAGAGGTAAGGAAAGATATATACACGCATATAGGTATATAAAAGAGAGAGCTAAGTCTTATATAGTAGATACCCTAGCAAGTTATAAGCAGGTAGCGTATCTACTTTGCCTAAAGCAAGGGTTTACGTTTGCTTGCCTATAACGTAGTTAACTAGTTACTTACTAACGTGTACTATTATTAATACTAAGTGTAAGAAGGGTTGCGTATTCTTCTAGGCTTAGCGCCCTAAGGTACTATATTCTTTCTCTAGTGTCTATTAGGGGATATATTAGGCGTTATAGCTAATAGTTAAAGCGTCGCACTATTCGTGGGCAGTGTATAATATAGTCTAAGGCCAGGTCTACTCTACAGGTGCACGTGAGGGTCTCCTTATTATGCTTAAACTTCCTATAGTACCAGGCGTAGTTGCCGTGTCTTGTCCTTATGGATAGGAGCTTGGCCAGGGCAGGGCGTGTAAGCTCCAGCTCCGGTGGTTACCTAGAGGGGGTGTATACTAGGCCCTACTAGTTATACTATATAGAGAGATTTAGTGTGCGTGTACGCCACTACTCTTATTATATAGCGCGTACGTATGCGCGCGCATTAGATCGTAGACCTAATATTATAGGGTTAGCTACTTTCTTTATAGGTAGGCGTGGGTCCTTGGCTACCTTATCTACTAGCTAATTAGCTAGCTTATTACCTTTAATGCCCATGTAGCCTAGTAACTATTAGATTTAAATATTCTAGGTGTCTATAGCTTCCTAGTAGCGTATAAAGGCCCACTAGGATAACGGCGCGGAGTCTTCCCTAATACCCTAGATAACTAATATGCTATTTATACATATCTAGATCTAGCTTAGGCGGTGCGCCTAAGTCTGTAGCACGTGTTAAAGACCTCTTTAGGCCCCCACTGCTTCTGCGTCGAAGACGTAGGCCCGCGTGTTAAGGGAGCCTTTGCCTGTGTATAGTAGACTCTGGCCCTAGTATATAGCGTATTTATAGGTTACGTGGCGCTTGCCGTTTTCTGTGCGCTGTTCCGAGCCGTCTGAGAACACTGTGATTGTCTCGGTAAGCAGGCTTGTCCACTATTGTTTAAATTCTTTAGTAGCGAGCTTTTTAGGCTTATTATTTATAGGGTCTATTTAGTACTAGTTAGAATAGTGCAATTATAGTAGTATAGGGCAGAGTACTAGTGCGAATAGCTATACAAGTAGTTAAACTTTTATGTATAAGCGCTATAGGTATTTAGCGCCTTTTTCTTTATATGCTATAGTTAGTCGCGTACGCGCTGTAAGCAAGTAACCTTTATTAATATAGTATAGGCGTATAGTAAACCTTGTCTTGCACTCTTTAAGTGCTATAGCTACTAAGGGAATGCCTGCGTCTCTATACAGCGTAGTAGTGGGCGTGGTGCGATAGGTAGGGACGACGCCTCTAATCGCTATCGTAAGGGCCTTTTTTAGGGCGGCGATATGCCACCTAAGTTGTGTGCTAACCTTTTAGTTCTACGTAACTCTTATAATCTTAGGGGGCTTCGTGCGCCCTCTATACCAGGCCTTATTTTTATATAGTAGGCGTGGTAGTATGCATGAGATTACTACTTTACGCAGTAAGCTGGCTAGTAGGCCATGCTAGATCCTAGTAAGACTATAGATATACTGTGCAACTGCGCGTCCTTTAGCTACGCAGGTAATAATGTATGTTTTAAAATTAAGTTTTTTATTAAAGTAAACACCTAGCTAGCGTAGCGCCTTATCTAGTAGTATAGGTTAGAGGATAAGCTAATTGTTAATCTAGATAGGTAGCGAATAGTTACTTTTCTACTTAGTTAGGTGTATTATTTCGAGTTTCTCTAGGGTAAATGCCATGTAATTAGCGTCTCCCTAAGAATTTATAGCGCCTATATCTTCTGCCAGCATTTCTACGTTCTGGTCTAGGGAGTGGGATCGCCTATAGAGGCAGATATTATCTACGTACCTAAAGTGCCTAGTAGGGTCTTGCTAAAGTAGCTCTGCCAGATAAAGTGTATATAGCACTAGTAATAGTGGTAAGCCCTGCGGCGTCCTGCACTATACTAGGTGGGGCGCTATAGTGGCTTCTCCTAATTACACTTAGACGCGACGGTCCTAGAGGAAGTTTTTTATAATTAGGAGGGCGCTATTTTACTATCCTTAGGCCTTTATCCTATATAGAAGTTAATTTTTAAGAAGTGCGTTAAAGGCGCCTTAGACGTCTATAGTAACTATAGTAACGTGCTGGCCGTTAGAGAAGGCGTCCTCTACGTTATATGTAAAAATGGCTACTAGGTCCATAGCTAATCTCTTAGGGAGAGCCCCCCCGTGTTAGGGGCTTAGTATACCGTGTGCCATAGCAGTGCTAATAAATCTCCTTACTAAGATTCTCTCTAGGCCCTTGCTAAGGCAGAATAGCAGGGCGATAGGTCTTTATAATTTAGGGGAGGATTTATCCTTTTTACCTATCTTAGGTATTATAATAACCTCTACGACCCTCTACGCGTGGGGGAAGTAGCTAAGGGCCAGATAGCGCTAGTATAGGCTAATAAGATATGTCTAAATATAGTGCTAGTATACGGTGAGCATGCGAATAGTAATTCTGTCTATATTAGGTAAGGTGCTTAAGACTCCTATTATGTTACGCTTAACCTTTTTAGGGGAAAGGTATAGGTCCTAGGGGAGGGCGTAATAGCCTTGTAATCTTTAGATATTAGGTTCTAGAGCCTCTAGTAGGTTATTACTATTATTAAAATAGTAGAGTATTACTTATTTAAGCGTCTCCGCTTTCTTTTGCGGGTTAGTAATATAGCGTCCCTTATAGGCCAGCGGCGGGTCTAGTCTTGTTAGCTCTAGCTTGTGCTAGCCTATAATTTAAAAGAGGTTAAAGTCCTCCTTTGCGCTACTAATAGTATATTACTAGTATTGTCTCTTAGCCTTTCTTACTATAGTTAAAAAGCTACGAGTCTCTAGGGTCTAGGTGCCTATATAGCCTTGTCTAGACTTAAGGTGTAGGCGCCTGGCGTTAGCGCACTTATTTATCTACTAAGGTGCCGCCTTCCTGCTATCCCTCTTTAGGTAGCTAGTTTTGCGTAGAGTATCTTAGAGTAATAAGGTTAGCGCTGCGGCGCACTCTTCTACCTAGCGTAGATTAGAGGCCACTACTATTAAGGGTAGCTATAGTATACCTATTGCGACTAGCTAGGTAAAGGGAAGAAGCTTCTTTCTAGGAAGCCTAAGGTAATATTATTCGTAGCTTAGTATATCTCTACCTAGTAGTATTATAACTAAGGTAGCGTAATTAGAGCTATAGTGCAGGTCGTCGCGCACCTCTATCTTAGTAAAGGCGATATTAGAGAAGCTAAGGTTTAGGACGTGGCTAGCTTTATAGGTAGCTCTACCAGGTTCTCTAATATAGTCTATGCCGCTAACTATAGCCCAGCGCGTAAGCTTGGCGCCGCCTTATAAGGTAATAATACTAGGCTTAAATATATCGTGCTTAGTGTTAAAGTCTCCCCCTACTAGGCATCTTAGTAGGGGGTAAGGCCTATAATATACTCTAGGACTAGTATGGTCTAAGGCTGCCTATAGATATTAAGGATAAAGACCCTGTTAACCTAAATCTATTATCTATTCTTGTCCTATAGGGGTGCTATAGTCGTAATATAGAGCTGTGCGCCTTTTAGCGTGTAGATAAGAACTCTAGGTCTTTATGTCTCCCTGTGCTAGGGGTCGTCCTAGCTATTAATAGGTAGGTGTAGCTAGTAGCTTAGGTAGTTTAAGGTACGGGTGCTAGGCCACGTGGCTGGCTCCTATATGCATACTACGTTAATACCTTCTTAAAAAGTAAGTTCTAGGGCCATAATATGGCTAGGCAAGCTTCGCCCTACATTTATCTAGCTAACCTATATATTACGCTCCCTAAGGGGAGTCCTTTGTCTCTATAAGGGTGTGCTTAATATAAGAGATTATTCTTATTACTTATACTTATGTTTCTCTTTAATAAGGATAAAGCTATATAATTTTAAGGTGGCGCAACGCTGCGCGCCGACATCGCCGCTAGATTTAGGTTCCTAGGGATATAAGTAGAGCGTTATAGGCGGGTAGAGGGCCTTATTAACGCCTTTATTCCTAGGTTACGTTACTTATTAGCGTTTACTAGCGTTGTTGCTGCGCCTGCTAAATGTAAGCTAGAGGTAGCAGGGGCACTGTATAGGCCATCACGGAGCTCTAGTAAGCTATCCTAGGCTGCCGCGGTTGCTACCTCTATTTTAGTACCTAGGGACGGGCGATTGGCGTGCTTATAGGCCTGGTAACTAGCGCGGCGGTATATACCTATCTCCCTTCTTATTAGCCTAATAACCTGCTTATTAACTTAGCGAGGCGCTGCTAGGTAGTTAATATACCCTACCTAATATAGGCTAAGATTATTAGCGTACTACACTAAATAGGTGCATCCTAAGCCTAGGGGGCCTGTGTAGTCCTCTTATTTCTTACTATAGTTATTACAGCGGGGGAGGCGCACGCATTTTAGTAGGTTATAGTAACCCTAGTAGCCTAGGTCGTGTTGTTATATAGCTAGAGTCTTAGTAATCTTCTTTAAGGCGCTACTACTACCTAGGAGCCTAAATTATTGTACTTTCTTTATAAAGGAGATAATCTAGGTAATAGTTCTGTCTTTATTAGTACCATGCCTTAACTGTTTATAGTTAGTAGGTAGTGAGCCTGTTTGTATAGCTACCTTATCCTCTATTATGTCGTGTATAACTGGCACCTTTAGGCCTAGCAAGGATTAGTACGCGCTAGGGACGTTAGGTATAGTATAGTTAAACTATTTCTATAGTAGCTTAGCTATGCTACCTCTTATAGCGCTTATTATTAAATCTTTCTTTCCCTATTCTATAAGGCTATCTCTTATCTTGTTATTAGCGGGGGTGACGGCCCATCCTATCCTAGTCTTTAAGGCGCTAGGTATGGCGCTAAGGTTAAGGCCTAGCATGTCGTAAATAGCCTTTCTAATTACATATAGTAAGCTCTGTAAGAGCCGCTCCGGCGCAGGCATAGTAATAAGGATTCTAGGGTCCTTAGTGTCGCTTTAACTATAATAAGTATATTTATTAGTAGTGGCCCTAGTGCTACTCTAGTTACTACTAGAGGTAGTGTACCTTGTGCTTAACACAGATGGCAACAATCCAGCCAGCCAGCTTTCTGGCTATAGGCTGGATGGCTTGGTGTTTTGTGGGTCGTAGAACCGGCTGGATGGCTTGATTGGCTACGGGCGCTCGGCTGGCTGGATGGGCTTGAGGAGCTTGTTTCCTAATTAGGCAAATTGTATAGAAAGCTTGGTGTTTCAACCTTCGTCCCATGTGTCCACATGGTACTTTGAGATGAGCTGTTCAACCGTAAGCTGCTCCTTCTCGTCGACCTCGCTGCTGCCAAACCCAGCTTTTCTCCACCTTCTACTGCAGTGTATCGCTGCCAAAAGCTCCGGAGAGATCTTCCGTCTCCGAGGCTCTAACAGGTCGCCTAGCTCGCTGAAAACTCGCTCGCACTCACAACTTGAAGCCGGTATTGAGAGTACGTCAAGCGCAAGCTTGCTAAGATTGGGGTATCGATCCTGCAGCCCTACCCAGTATTTTGTAGGGAACTTTGCGCTGTCGCTACCTGCTTCAACCTGCGGCTCGCGGCGCTTCCATGTATCGAACTCGTCCTCCTCGTCAACTGCCCTGTTTGGATCGATCAGGCTGTTGATCGCGTCGTCGATATTATTGACTTTGGCCCTCATGTGTGTGCGTGGCTTCGGTAAGCTTCGGTACTGCGCCCACAGTGCTTGAAAATTGCGATTATTCAACTCTAGCCAGCCTGGCTGGTCTCCCCATGCCACATCGCAGTAGTTCTTGTATCGAGGATGGAGTATCGTAGCAGCGTAATAGGCAGGCGTGTTATCAAGCTTGTTGTAGTAGTCGCGCGCCTTTGAGATCGCAGCGCGGAGGTTGATCGCGAGGTGGTCTTCGGGCGCTTCGTCGTGCGCGTCGTGTACTACGTCGTCGTAGCTTTGGAGTCGCGATTCTAGTGTAGTAAGTAAGTATTCAAACACTGGGATAATCTCAGCAATTGCTCCAAAGCTGCCGGGCTTGCTGTCGTCGATAGCCTTATCCTTATCCTCATCCTTTGCTTTGCCGCGACCCTCAAGGCGCTTTGTACACTCCTTCAATGGGCTAAGAACGTCCATGTACTCAGTAACGACCTGCCAATCGTCGGCAGTAAGCCCGTTCGACCTCATCCACTGCGGGCAATCAGGCAGCTGATTGCCCTTGCTAATTGCGTACGTAGTCTCGTTGTGAACGCGATCGATGTGGTGGCTGGCGTAGGCGTTAATTGCAGACTGCAGTTTGACGGCGCGCGCAAAGCAATCGAAGTACGAGTTCCAGCGGGTAACAACTGGCTTGATAGGCTCGAGTATTTTGCGGGCGTCTTCAGGCGCGTCGGTGGGCAGCTCGTCGTGCGCGAGTCGCTGAAACTTCTCAAAAAGCGTGTACTGCTGCGGCGTCTTAATGTACGAAACAACACCAAGGAGGACGCCTAGTGGGCCATCGCGTCGCCAGTCCTTCATGAGCTGCGTCTCCTCATCAAGGTTAGAAGTCGTGTAGTCGTTGTTGAAAGCCTCAGCTTTCCTACCCCAAAGAAGCACCTGGCCAATAAGATTGAGCGTGTGAGGGCCGCAGCGGAGGCGACGATGGAGTTTGTTGAACTTGAGCTCGCGGGCGAGAAAGTCGACTGTGGTGTCGTTATTACTCGCGTTGTCAAGTACAAAGTAGCCAACTTTATCAGCGCCAATACCAAACGATCGCAGCGTTGCGAGGACGATCTCGCCCATCCTCTCACCTAAATGGGAGCCTGTCAATTGAGGCAGCGCGATAGGCAGGTCCTGGAGCTCGCCGGTTGCCGTAACGTAGTGGGCAACGATACCAAGAAAGCCCTTCTTGCCGCCCTTTGTCGTCCACCCGTCGAAGCTTAGGTGTATCTGACTCAGAGATCGTGACAGCTCGCGGACAACCAGCGGCTTCAGGTAGTCGAAGAGGCGCACAACGTAGTGCGAGACGCTGTGATGAGACCTCCAAAGCGCGTCCTCCGCAAGTGGATTGGCGAGGCGTATGAGGTCGCGAAAGGCGGGCGATTCGAACTCAGAGATTGGGTGATTATTCTCGAGGAGCCAGCCCACAGCGGCCTGTCGAAACTCGTGATAATTGAAGCCGGCAAGCTCGTTGGCGACGGCTTGTGAGACGCGCTGCTTGCTGCTAATCAGCTTGCCGTAAACCGTGACTTCGAGCTTCTCCGTTGGAGCTTTGCCAGGCTTGTAGATCTTATGGAGCTCGAGGTGGCGCGAGGCAGCTGAGATAGCCTTTGTTGTTTGGAGGATCCCACGACCTTGATCGGTAGCTTTTATGCGGTAACAGCGGTGGCAAACCCAGAAGACGAGGTGAGGATTGCTGCGTCGGACGACGCGATAGCCATGGCGATAGACCCAGCTTTTCTTGAACTTGTGGGTTGCAAGAGGCCTCATGTACTTCTTCAAACGCGCCCAATCAAGGCCGTCGTAATTGTCCATGAGATGAGCGTCGAAGGCGTCAATTTCCTTATCCTCCTCATCTTCAGGAGCTTCAGAAGCTGCAGCAGTTGCCTGCTCGCTGCCCTAGGCGGGCGCGACGATGGTGTCTTCGGGTCGCGACTCTCGAACGCGCGCTTCGAATGTGGGGGCCTGGGACGCGCTCGCTAGGGCTTGGAGGACGTTCGTAATAGGTTGAGGTGGAGGTGGAGGAGAAGGAGAAGGTGGCAATTGAGATGGCTGCTGGGAGTCAACATTGATGGGCTGGCTGGCAGTGCCGCGAGGGCGCTTGTTCGGGCCAGAAGGGCCAGCTTTTGTGCGCTTTTTCGCGTCTTTGTTAGTAGGTTTGGGCGGCATAGCGACGGTGATCGTGAGGCAGAAATAATAACTCTAAGAACTAATTGTGGGTGAAGAATTCAACATTGAGATAGGTGGGCAAGCATATGGGATAAACGCGTTGGGTGGCTGGCGGAGCGCTAGTACTAATCGATAAAAACTCAACACCAAGAAAGTATCGTGAGATAGCTTTTACTGCAAAATCAATCGCCTCACGCCCTATCGCGGCCCCCATCTCCCGCCTGCCTGCCCGCACATCAAGCCTATCAAGCCTATCAAGCCTATCAAGCCTTCAAGCTTTCTGCTTGCGGCTTGCTGGCTTGATTCTACTTTTGCTAACAGTTTGGCTGGCTGGATTGAATACCTCAAGCCTCAAGCCAGCCAGCCAGCTATCAAGCTTAGCTGGATTGTTGCCAAGTCTGGTGCTTAAGGGGTTCGCGCTAGTAGCTACGTTTACCTATATTCTTAGCCCTATAGCCTTACTATAATTATAACTACTATCGCTAGCACTAGTGCTAGCGTTAGTATTAATACTCTTAGTATAGTCTATGCGCAAGAGGCTTAGCGCTAGGGTAGAGTTTTTTAGGGCCTATATAACGCGCTAGTAGAGGGCGTTAGCAACTGCCTACTCTTTAGGGAGCTTATAGGTATTAAGGTAGCTATCTACAGCCTGTGCTAGGGTGTAGATTATGGCCTCCTAAGTGGCGGTAGCTTGTTTAGCGGTCGTGATGTGGGTTATTAGGGCTTTAGTTACTATAGTAGTAGCTGGCGCGTTTCTAGTCTACACTTCTCTACCTAAGTTAAAACGTAGTATCGCTACTACATGCTACTGTAGCTATCTTCTTAAGAGGTGGCTTATATTAAGGTGCCTTGCTAACTCTAGGTTGGCGGGGCGGGTTACTATAAAGGCTTTTAGGGGGAATCTCGCAGGCGTCTCTATGCTATTATTTATTAGCTACAGGTACTATAGGGGTAGAGGATAGCGTAAAAATAGGTTTTAGGTAATTTTAAGATTAAATTTAATAAAAAATATACAGATTTTAACAGGTTCTTAAAATTTAGAAGTTGGTGAAGGTGTGTCCCGTAGAGATAGGAGGGCTATATTACACTTATTATTTATATCTACCTAGTGGCCGACGATTGCAAGCAATTCATGTATCCTCTAGTTAGTCTACCTGTTAAAGGATAGATATATTTTGCTAGGGCAATCCTTTAAGGTCTTCCTAAGGACCTCCTTCTTGGCCTTAAACTATTAAAGGACCTAGTTCCGTATCGTTTAATCGTTAGGCAAGAGGCTCTAGCTAGTAAGCTCTATATAACTAAGTAACCTCCTAAAATACTCGCTACTTAGCTTGTAGAAGGGAATCTTGTTAGCTATAATCTAGGTAAGTAGGTCCTTCTATATGCCCTGGGGGTTAAACACTATTATAGCTTTACTGTGTATAGCTTGTTGTATAGGATTCTTGTTATCTAAAGTAGCTAAGATAGACGATATGCCTTTGTTAGTGCTAGGAGCTTTAACTAGGAGGCTCCTTATGTAATTATACTACTCTGTATGGCGCGCGCGGAGGTGATTAAGGACGCCATCTTTGCTATTAACCTTTAAAATAGCATTATGCGGAGAATCCTTCAGGTGATAGTGCTTACAAAGATACCACTGTGTCTTATCCTCTATACGCTATAAGGGTACTCCGTATAGCTAGTAGCCAGCGCGTCTCCTAACCTGCCGCTTATCCGCTAGGTATCCAGGGATTTTGTCATAATTGACCCAGTCGTAGTTAAATTTAGCCACTCTAGGCCTCTTTAGAGCTCGCCGGCGAGCCTCTTGAGTTCCTCTATAAGATTAAGGGCCTCTAAAAGGCCCTTTGCCGCCGTCAGCCTTATAGGCAGAAGTGTTACTATCTAACAGTACGTTAATGGGACGCCGACGGTCAGCGCGCCTGCGAGACGGGGTGGAAACTGGCGACGGTGAGGCTCTAGATGGGGTAATCTGGGGCGTAAAAAGCCTTAAAGCCCTCCTTAGGGTGTTCTAAAGCCTCCTTAGGGGATTTTGGGACATGTTAAATAATTATTAAGTTACTATTAACGTCTATACAGACTATATAGGAGACGGCTGACGTTAAATAACTAAGGTTTTAATAACGTCTTAAGCCTCTTAAGAGAAGTTTTATTTTGGCCCGATTAGGTAAGGCGTACAGCTCCATGAGATCCATGGAGCTACGTAGCTCATGGAGCTAGCTCCATAGATCCGGAGCTCCGTACGTTACGAGCTCTGATCTTGTAAAGCTATATAAACTTAATATTAACATAGTTAGAGTGTCTATCTAGTAGGAGGAGTTAATAACCCTAAGTATCAGGCGCTATTTCTAGGATATAAATACGCTATAGCTACTTAGCACCTATATTTTTTAATATTTATTTATTCTTAAAGGTTATATATAGCTAATTAGGTACTACTTCTACTAAAAACTATATTATCTATAAGTTTAAATCTTTAAAGATAATAGCGCAGCGAAGTTTACGTCCTATTATAAAGATATAGTTAATTATTAAGGCTTACTCGCGATTTTCTAAAGACGTTATATAAGCCTTTTTTTATAGCTTAATATAAGCACTCTAGAGTTAGCATATACACCTAGGGCTATTCTAGTCTTATCTATATTCTATATATTCTTAATGCGTGTATTAAGGCGTGTTTAAATAGCTTTAAATAGCTTTAAATAGCTTTAAATAGCTTTAAATAGCTTAAAAAACGTGCGTATTTATTTAGAAGTAGCAGCCTTAGCTCGTGAAGCCTTAAGCCTTTTACTAATAATTAAATTAACGCGTAGGTTTCGTGCGATAAAGCCCTATATCTATTACTTACTAAGAGGCTAAGTATTACTATTAAGGCGTAGAATTTAGATTACTATTTCTTAAGCGTACGCGTGCGATAGGGGATATCCTTTTATATCTTAATTAATAATCTAGTTAGTAAGGAAATCCCCTTAATTTAGTAATAATTAATATAAATACTAGTAAGTAGCATAGTGCGGCGCGCGTCTATTAACGCGTGTAAATAGCGTAAATTACGCGATATTATAGGCTTATATAGCTACGCGCTAACTAGAAAAAATATAAAAATTAAAGTTTATAATAGTAGCTTATATACCTACTTTATAATTACCTATATTAATTAAGCGTTGTTAATAGAAAAGGCGGTGTTATGTGGGTAATTACTTTAGTGGGGCTAATTAACATTTAGGGGTGATTAATATTTAGGTGCGTCGGCTTAACGCTTTATAAAAGACCGTCCCAACCCACTTCCTGCGTATATATAGGCACGACTAAGTAGATTCTAGTATAGCGAGCCTTGCCTTGTCTTAAAGCTATATATTTTCACAATTTCTTTAAAATAAACTTTGTAAACTTAGTAGAATATAGAATCAGGCTACCTCTATACTATATAAAGTTTCTAGAAATTTCGATGAAGTAGTTGAGGAGACAAAAGGGAAATCAATAATCTATTCTCTAATTTGCTAGGCGGGTGGTTAGGACGGTCTTTTGCAAAGCACCGATATCCCTAGCGTACCAGGGACACAGCACCGGACATTTTTAGTCCACAGTAAGTCCCTGGGTTGGGAAAATTAAATATAACAACAGTATAACAAGGTTTATGTTTAAAGATTATATAAAAACTACCAGCACATTAATTAACTAGCCCTACACCCCCTAGGATTTTTTTTTAACATTTGCACTAGCCTAACGTGCTAACTAATTACACCTTTAAGTCCGTATTACATATAATGTCCGCCAGTAGTTGATATAGTGGTGGCCGGTATCGGTTTCCGGTTCCTGCACTTTAGTTATTCTGAGCGCATGGCCGCTGAGAAAAGGGCTTACGTTAATTTTAGAAAACATATGCACAGTAGGTAGGCTAGTCCGGAATAACATTAGCACTCCCCGTTAGCTCGGGCAATCTGCCAAACACCGACACATTATGCCAAGACTATCACCGCGCTGCGTCCAAAAATGGGGGGATTAAGCTAAATTAGCTGCCGTAGCGCGGGTGGCTCTAACGTTATTACAGGCCATCACACACCCCGTCCCTGCAGTCTAAGTAACATAATTATTCTAATTTTAGCAAGCGCCTTTTAACTAATTGTTAGGATCTGTATTTAGCATCACCAGGCTAATATTCTGAGACGGCCAAGGTCTTATGGGAGCCAATGGTGGCATAGTAATGGCAAGTCACGTGACTGCTCGAAGTGCTCGAAGCGAGCAAGTTGAGCAGGTACAGGAAGCCAAGGCTGTGCTCGCTCCGCTCGAGTCGAGCAAGTCGAGCATATACAGAAAGCCAAGGCTGCGCTTAACATGCTTAAAGCGAGCAAGTCGAGCATGCTAAGTATATAGGAACATAAGGATAGACTCTTCTACCTTATATTTAACCTGTTTATTAATCTATCGTTTAGATTTACTCAGGCTCTTGTTGATTTAATTATAACGCACCTTACTTTAATACTAACACTTTATTAATAAGCGCGAGCTATTAATACGCCCTTTCCCGTCTTTAATATTACTCCTACTAGAGAACTAACCTTAACCCTATTTTAGACTAGCTACCCGTAGGGACTTAACATCTTAAACACCCTAATATAAGCGAATACGAGACCCTTTCCAATGCACTAGATATTATTCTAGGAAATACCCTAGATAATAATAATAACGATGCTACTATCACCTATATTAAGGGAAGCCTTTACGCTAAACCTAATCTCTTTTACGGAGACTGCAAGCATACAGAACTATAGATCTTATAGCTTAACCTCTACTTCCACGGAACAAAGAAGGAATAGAATAAAGCTAATAAAACTATTTTTGCGGCATCCTATATAAAAGGACCAGCCCTTGTATAGATTTAACCATATCTTAACTAATACCTAGCCAAAGAGAACTCAGAGGGAGATGCTATTAACAAAATTATAGAAGACTACGACAAGTTCTGCAAGAAAGTTAAACAGTACTTTAGAGTAGCTAATTAAGAGGCTATCGCCAAAAGAGCTATCTAGTAACTTAAGCAAGTCCACTTAGCTACTAAATACAACTCCAAATTCCGCAAACACGCCGATTAAATCTATTAGAACAAAGCAACTCTTATAACTATATACTATTAAGGACTTAAGCCTAACCTACGCGAAGAACTACTGCGTAACGGAGTAAAGATAGATACACTAAAAGCATTATTAAAGGAAGCTATTAAGATTAATAAGGAATAGTACGAACTAAAACGCGATATACGATAGAACTAGTTAGGACAACAAGGCTATAGACTACCCTTAAGCCACGACAATTATCGTAATTAACAAACTCTTAGGCTAAGACAAGACAACTACGGGCCTTAGCCGATGGAAGGAATCCAGTACTATAACTAAATTAATGCAATCGGGAAAGGAACAGGAAAGTCTCTAGGCTATCGTAAGAAGCCTAACCAAAGACGTATCTTAGATAGAACCCGACGACAACAGGGGACCGAGACACGCACTTGTTTTATATGTGGTAAACTAGGCCATATAGCCAGGAACTACAGATCTAAGAACAAGGTTATTAGATAGTTAAACGTACTAATTGTTAAAGACGCGGACGCGACTAACGAAGAATAGCAAGTTATTAATACTATTAAGTAACTTAATACCCTAGACAGGAACTCGGAGCAAATAAACTTGCCTAACTCTTGGCTATACAAGGATATAGAAGAAGAATTAGAGGTAGAGTAAGAGGAGCCAAAGAAACGCGCCCCCACACCGCATCTAAATGTAAGAAGACTTATAGACAAGGAAGAATACAATGTATTTTAATTCTTAGATTAATATTAACCGCGTAAAACTAATTTTAGATTTACGGTAACTAAGCTAAATGCAGTACGCACCCAACTAATTAGCCTAGTAATATAAAAATTTATAGACTATAGTTATAAACACCAGGACCTAAAGAAGAAATACCCTGTTAAGAATCTTAGCTACAGACTAATGTACGACCTAGACCACTAAAATCCCAATTACGGAATCCTTAGATAGAGATTCTATACCGCCGACGCATGCAATACGTATCTCTACGCTAAGTAGTGTGGATACTTCCCACGACTGCAGAAACGATGCAGATGGGAATAGTTCGATTACCTAATCGCTAAATGCGATGAGCACCTATAGGATAAGCGAGAAGCAAAGTACTTCCTATATCTTAGTAAAGCTTAGAACCTTACCTATATTATATTAATTAACAACAAATGCAGGTTAAAGATTTAGTAAACGTGCCTACACCCAGACTATATAGCGCATAGATAGGATAAAGCACTCTTTAGATTTAGACCTAGTAACTATTACGGAGAACTAGTGCGCATGGACCAACAAGAAGGAAGGAGCTATAGTAAAGCAACCCGAATAATGGCACGATACTACTAACCACGGGATAAGAACAGTAATCTTCAGCCTACTAAGCTATCTACTAAGGAAGTATCTTTTTTAGACCCAGGCTTAAGCGAGAAAACGCCTTTAAGGAATTAAATGCTATAAATAGTCAAGCATTAATTAAGCTACTAATACGACTTAATAGAACATAGATAAAGGCTATGCTAGATTTAGGAGCACAACAAAGCTACATCTCTTAAAAGGCACTTAGTAGAGCATGACTCTCTACGCGTAAGAAAGAAGACGCTTATGTTATCTATATCGCGAATAGACACCTAATGCCAGGCACGCCACGAATTAAGTACGAGGTTAAGATAATACTTAAGATCTATAGACACAGGGAAACGACTACCCTTAATGTTCTTAAGGAAGCTAGTCACGATGTGATACTAGGACTACCCTAGTTAAGGAAACACAACCCTATAATTAATTAGGGAAAGAGAACGCTATCCTTTAAGCGCTATAATTATGCTTTATAAGCAAAGCCTACGCATTAGCAGAATTTAATAGTAGATAAAAGAGCTATTAATAACATAGTCTCGTAAACAAGATTTAAGATTGAATCACCCTTAGCAGACGCTGGCAGGAACCACCAGGTCATAGAGCGCAAGGAAGTGGACAAGCCAATTCCTATAAAGGAAAGAGGGCAACGCACAATCCACAGAATCCCTAAACAGTTTATAGAATAGAGCTATCTGTTTTAAGAAGAGGAAGGAAAAGCAAATCTACCTAAGCACTAACCCTAGGATTACAAAATTAACCTGGAAGAAGGGAAGACGCCACCCTTTAGACTACTATACGCGAAATTAGGCAAAGAACTCTAAGAAGAAAAAGAATTTATTAAGAAGAATTTGGCAAAAGGATACATACGACTATTAAAGTCACTAGTGGCAAGCCTATTTATATTTATACCTAAGAAGAGCGGCGAATTGCGACCCTGCGTAGACTACTAAAAGCTTAACGACATAATAATAAAGAATCGATACCCGTTACCAAATATTAGAGAACTACGAGATAGGCTAGCACGAGCAAAGGTGTTTACCTTATTAGATCTACGCGATAGATACCACCTTATACGAATTAAAGAAGGTGAAGAATAGAAAACAGTATTTAGATTTAGATATAGATTGTTTAAGTACACTGTTATGCTATTTGGACTTATAAACGCACTGGCTACATTCTAGGCGCTTATTAATAACGTCTTACAACACTACCTCGACATCTTTATTATTATATACATGGATAACATTCTAATCTACTCAGAAAACATAAACGACCACGTGGAACATGTTAAGATGGTACTTAAAGAACTTAATAAGTCACACCTATAACTAAAACTAGAAAAGTGTAAGTTTTTCTAAACAGAACTTAAATTCCTTAGATATATTATTAACACTAAAGGAATTAAGGTAAGCCCTGATAAAATTAAATGTATTAAGGACTAGCCACGACCACAATTAGCCAAGAATATCTAAGAATTCTTAGGATTCTGTGGATTTAATCAACAATTTATTAAAGACTACGCGAAGATTACGATACCGCTTATAAACCTTACTAAGAAAGATATACCCTTTAAATAGATAACGGAATGCGAAGAAGCATTCCAAGCACTGCGACAAACATGTATTAGTCTACCAGTACTAATGCACTTCCAAGACAATAGGCTACTAAGGATTAAAACGGACGCAAGCAATCTAGCACTAGGAGCATATGCGAAGTAAGAGAAGGATAGGCATTAGTATTTAATCGTATACTACTTATGCAAACTTAACGACGCGGAATTAAGATACAACATACACGATAAAGAACTATATACAATTATTAGAGTATTAAAGCATTAGAGGATCTACGCACATAGTTACTTAGACCTTATAATCTTTATAGACTACAAGAATCTCTTACGATTCACGACGACTAAGGAATTAACACTACGTTAAGCGAGATGGTCAGAAACAATAGGATAGTATAAATTCAAGATTATGTACACCCCAGGTAAGGAAAATGGACGAGTAGACGCTTTAAGCAGGCGCAGCGATCTTGCAGGAGATAAGATTAAGACCTACTCTGCCATCCTATAGCAGAATAAAGACGGATCCCTTAGACCAACAGCGGTACTTAATCAAATCCTTATAACGACACGAGAGGTACCCGCGAACCAACAGACCAAGATTATCTAATAATACCACGACAACCCTGTGTACGGACACCTAGGAGTTAAGAAAATAATAGAACTTATCTAACGCAACTACAGCTTTAAAGGAATTAAAAAAGTAGTAACCTAGTATATTCGCAAATGCGCAGAATGCCAACGAAACAAGCACGTAATATATCTTAAATACAGCAAGATACAAGTAATCTAGATACTAATAGCACTATAAGAAGACATTACTATAGACTTTATAACAGGACTACCCAGTAACAGGAATAAAGTATAATTCTATATTAGTAATTGTTTGCCGATTCACCAAATACGTAGAACTACTACCATGCCAGAAGACGACTACGGCCAAGGAACTCGCATTTCTTATCCTAGACCGCCTTATACGACACTACAGCATACCAAAGACAATTATTAGCGATCGAGACAAGCTCTTTACCTTAAATTACTGGATAACGCTTATGGCACTTACCGGAACAAAACAGAAGCTATTAATAGCTTATTATCCACAAACGAACGGACAAACAGAACGTACGAATTAGACAATTAAAACGTACCTACGCATCTACTGCAACAACCAGAAAAATAACTAGATTTCCCTATTACCTATAGCACAATTGGCATATAATAATAAAATATTAGCAGTAACAGGATACACAACGTTCTATACAAACCACGGAAGACATCTATATCTCTTTAATTAAATATTTCCTATAAATATCAGGACAGAAGAAGCCATCAGTTTGGTAGAAAGAATAAAAACGACACACGAACAACTCCAAGAAAATCTCGAGAAAGCTTAATAGCAAGCTATTTCCTATATAAATTAAAAACGAAAAACAGCACCTTAGCTAAAGAAGGGGGATAAAGCATACCTGCTTACAAAGAACCTTTAAACTTAAAAAAAGAAACATAAGAAACTGGATTATATTAAGGTTAGACTATTTTTTATTTCCGAGCAAATATCACTGGTTAACTACTAATTAGAACTACCACTAGACGCTAAGATATACCAGGTATTTTATATAGACTAATTGGAACTAGCTGACCTAGAGACACTAGTCGAAACCACCTTCTATTACTAGCTAGAGGAAGAAAACGAATTTGAAGTTAAATAAATACTGTAACACATAGATTAGCCACGCACGTACCATATTAAGTGGAAGGAATACCTACATAGTAAAAACATATAGGAACCTAAGGAGAACTTAGCAAACTGCAAATAGTTACTCTAATAATACTATAAGAACATACCTAAGAACCGTTCGCGGTTATAGGTAAGGTACTAAAATAATTATCTAGCAACCCTAGTGTCGACTATATTAAGAGAGAAAAGCTAATAGTGGCCGCCATAATAGGATAGTCCTCTAACGCCGCCTCTGCTTCCAACTCTCTAGTAGTATCTATTTTAGATATAAGGCATTGCGCCTTCTTCTTAGCACGCTCTTTAGCCTGCTGTAATATTTTCTTATTCTATAGAAGTCGTATTAACACTTTTGCTAATAACTTCTTATCCGTATCTACCTTCTTTTTATACTTATTACGGGTCTTGTCTAACAATACCTATAACAAGTTTACGCAAAGCTTTTGCGCACGAATGCACTTAAAACACTTTAAATAGGCGTTAGGATTAGACGATGGCATGATAATACACTTAGAGCTAGAAAGTAAGTAATAATTGCAAGAAATAGGATAGATAACACTATTATAGCGAGTTTTAATGCTAAGACAGATAGCGCGGGCTTTAGCAAAAGATATTATAGTAAAACGCACTAAAAAGCGGGGCAACCAAACTTTATTTATTTTATAAGATAGGTTATGTAATTCGAGGACAAATCACCGGAGAAGGAGGATAATGTTAGGATCTGTATTTAGCATTACCAGGCTAACATTCTAAGACGGCCAAGGTCTTATGGGAGCCAATGGTGGCACAGCAATGGCAAGTCACGTGACTACTCGAAGTGCTCGAAGCGAGCAAGTCGAGCAGGTACAGGAAGCCAAGACTGTGCTCGCTCCGCTCGAGTCGAGCAAGTTGAGCATATACAGAAAGCCAAGGCTGCGCTTGACATGCTCGAAGCGAGCAAGTCAAGCATGCTAAGTATATAGGAACATAAAGATAGACTCTTCTACCTCGTATTTAACCTATTTATTAATCTATCGTTTGGATTTACTCAGGCTCTTGTTGATTTAATTATAACGCACCTTACTTTAATACTAACACCCTATTAATAAGCGCGAGCTATTAATACGCCCTTTCCCGTCTTCGACATCGCTCCTGCTAGAGAACCAACCTTAACCCCATTTCGGACTAGCTACCCGTAGGGACTTAACACTAATTATTAGCGGAGCCAGATTTGGGCTACATTTCTAAAAACAAATTTCATAATCTCTAGCGAAAAGAGTGTTGACACAGTTTCACTAGAAGGTGAAAGGTAGAGAATTCCCTAATTTAAAGCTATATAGTCTAGTAGCAAAGAACATAAGCTATTAAGTAGTTATACGGGGCTTGAAAGCCGCTCTTTGGTTTGGCAAGTATAACCTTACTGTCCTTATTAGTAACTTAAAGCTCCATAGGCACCTGTTTACTATCTATCTTAATAAGTAGCTCTAGGGCGTTATTGTTCTTAAAAATCTCAAACAACGTAGATAGGACGGAAAGCGACGATAAGGGCACTAATAAGAGCTAGCTACTTAATAATTAGCTAATAAGTAGGGAGGGGGGTATATTTAGACGTATTTGCGTACATCTGGTCCTTATTTTAATAGAAACCCTCTAAAATTAATACAAGTACGTACTAATAGGATGGCTAAGGGTAATTACCGTGATAGACTAACGTTAAGATCTAACGCCCCATATTAACCTCTGTCTATCCGAAACTATATGAAACTATAGTGCTGCACTAAAGCAGCTAATCAGACGACAGCATTACGGTTTCATATTCTCCATAGAGCAAATCCACCCGGAGTGGATGGAGTGAATGGATCACAGAAGAAATCCATCCATGAAGAACACTAATCTCTTTATCGTGAGCGGTGCGGGAGCTTCGGGAGTAGACTGCAAAAGGCTTTTCGTGCAGGCTACTGCACTAAAGCAGGCATTAGCGTCCTTGTATATCGTAAAAAGATGCGGGTTTAAACAGGGTTCCCGCACGATCTGCAACTGCGGACCAGGAAATCGCTAAAAGGCCTTATATACGCTAGGTACATGAAGAGCACTTGCTCAACCAAAGGACATGGGAATCGCACGACGTAGAACGAGTTATTCGATCTCGTAGTGGCCTTGTTGTACGAGAAGACCAGCATGATCCGGGCATTATAGCAGACTTGCCAACAATCAAGCCAATCAAGCCAATCTAACCTAATATGGTAATCCACTAGCTCGCGTAGGTTAAGGTGTTACTAAATTTGGTTAGATCAACTTAATTGGCTTAGTTATTAGCAAGCCTGCATTATAGACGAAGACGTTGCGTGGCACAGCCGCTGTATCAGCCTAGCGTATCATCCAGAGCTCTTCATCCCGAGCTGGCATGCCGATACTCGTGTGGATCGCGGCGAACAAACGTTTTACGAAGCGGTCTCGGTGCCTAAGGTAGGCTACTGCACGATCTCGTCCTGCCCCTGTGAGCGCGAACCCACCACGATCTCTCACGAAGGCAATTCGAGTTAACAATTTAAAGCTCTCCTGGAGCTGGAGCTGGTTTGCCGGCTCGTATAGAAATGAAAATCCAGGCCGATGCGTTAAGTCGGGCACCCTAGTTTCCGACACCCCCCATTTTCCGACACCCCGCCAAATTTCGCCGCTGCCACCACTCTACGTTGCGAATGTGCTCACAGCTTTATTAAATAATTTTAAAAAAGCATTAAAAAAATCGTATTTAAAGGATTTTAATCACTTTCTTTATCTACACTTAAATTACGATTAAGATACTATCGTGTTAGTTATTAATTCCGTGCTAAACGTTGCACTAATAATTACTTTACTTTCTCCTTAGAGCTACTCTTTTCCTTTATAATAATAACCCCTTGCTCTACGCTTCTCACCTTGCAAACATATTAAGCAGGCTCTTAATTAGTTTAAGAGAGAACTTCTACAAGACTTATAAAGAGATTATTTAAATTAGTTACAACTTTATAGCGTTTTGGCGGGTTAGCTTGCTCTACCTACTTACGTAAGGAAGCAATCTCACGGTCTTGCATAGTAATTATTATTAAGGTACGGTTAAACGCTGTGGTAGTAAGCCGAACGCATTGTCATGTAGTTAGTAAGAAGTTCTTTCTAGAAAATAGCTTTATAACATCGCTACCGCGTTTTGGCGTCCTAATATCCATGGTAAAAGGGGGTGGTGTTGACGACCGTTCGCGCACTACTACCTAGCGAGAACCTAAGGGCTTCCTTACGCTCGTAGGGTATAAGCCTGTTACCTTCCACCTAGATTAGATACACTGCTCTTAAAGGCCGATTTTACGTGCTTTTATATAAAATTCGAGAAACTTAGCCTTCCTAAGCTTTGTTTTATCTGTCTAAGCTATATATTCGCCGATAAAGCGCCGATACGCCGCCTTTAAACTTAAGAAACAGCCCAAATCTAAAGGCTAGAGTAGATGTGAAGTATAAGCAGGGAAAAAGAGTAAGTAGATATTATTTAAGTAATATATAGTTATAAATTCGTCTAAAGTATAACTACTATGGCCGTTAACGATAAGTAACCATGCCTCGAAGGGATTATTAGGCTTAGTCTATAGCAAAAACACCTTTTCTAGCCACTTGACAGCGATGTTATTACTTATCTATCTATTTTGCGAAAAGGTAACATGCTAGCCTAGGTTCTAAGCTAAAAACTCCTTCTTAAACCACTGCTCCTAGATGCTCTTAGCCTTAAAGATAATAAGGGGGTCTAGAGCGACGCCGAGCGCAGAAATACACTCTACTATAAAGGTCTAAGTGTAGGTATTTATTATCTTAACTAGTATAGCGTTTAGGCTCTTTTGCGAGGAGCCTATAACAAGCCTATTAATACCCTAGCCCTCTATAATACCGCCCTTGTCGGCATTATACCTGCGCTAGGGGGGAATCTAGCTTACCATTTTGTATAGGTTAAACAAGTGCCTAATATTTTTTAGAGTAGCCTTATTTACGCATTCCTAGCTAGTCTAGCAACCTAACTTTAACTTAATAGCTAGGTGGCGTTATATAAAGTAACTAGTCTACTTCTTTCCTAAGTTCTTATAGTTACCTTATTACTTAAAAATAATAATTATAATAGCCTGCACTTGCGCGTGCGTTAGCGTATAACTAAGGGCCTCTTACTAGAGAATCTATTTTTTTAGAAGCTCTTCTTAAATAGTTATAAGCTATTAGTTACTATCGTAAGCGTACTAATAGGGTTAAGCACTATTAAAGTAGCCGCGAAGAGTGTTGCGTGGGACCCTATATTAGGTAGTAGTAGTAGCTAAAGCGACCTTAGATTTAAGGTCTACAAGCGCATTCTAGATATCTTTTTTTATATATTTAGCTATTTAAAAGTAGCGAAAATAGTGCAAAAAATATTTTTAAAATTAGCGAAGAATTAAGTTATTTAAAGTTAATATTTAGTCGTGGTGCATGGTGGGGGGCGAGATTGCGGGGCGGTCGGAAACTATGGGGTGTCGGAAACTAATGTGTTTTACCACTTAGTGAGCCACACTACTTAGTAAGCTACCCTACTAAAATCGCAACGCGTCTTCTTGTAATAGCTCTATAACCACGCGATAAAATATATAGAAAATAGATCTATTTAATACGCGTTATCTAATAGTACACTAAGTTCTTTTGTGACCTTGTTCGTGGCACCTGCTGTAGGTTAGTGGTGCTTAAGGCCTACTTGGCTGCCCCGCCTGCTCTACCTGCTAGAGCACCCTTTTGGCTTTTATAGTAAGTAATTAACCTTCCTCTACCCGCAGAGCTCCTCTATAGGCTATATACTATCGGCGCTGTTGCCCCTTACGCTGTTAGCGCTAACTTGCCTATTAAAGCTTCTTATTCTCCTCTATAAGAATCGTTACTAAATTTATCGCAAGCTGACAACCTTTAACAAGCTAGCGGATAGCCTGGCTAGTAGGGCTCTAGGATAGGTAATTAAGACAACTCTAAATAAGTTAAGCCTGCTACTCTAGCTAAGTAATAGTATACGGTGTCTTTACCGTCTATATAACTTTAGCGTTAGCTACTATCCTTAGTAGAGAAGGCGTCCTAACTACTATTAGTAATAATAGGACGCGTTCTTAATAAGCTAGGACTAGCCCTAATGCCTAGAAGCTAGCCTAGATATTCTGCTCTAAGAGGACTATCCCTCTAATACTTAGGTAGATCTATAGGAAGTCCTACTTATTAATATAAAAGACGCGTTATCGCGTAAGCTCGGACACCTAATAGCTATACGTAATCTTAAGAGCCGAGAAGCAGCTTATATTAAGTGGCTATAGGAGGTATAACGTATATAGCGGTATATAGAGCGTGATAATTTTACTCTCTCTATAGAACTAGTTAAACTTAGGCGTTGCGTGGCTACCGTGGCCGTTAAGGATGAGTAGCTAGTAGGCCCCTACTATACGAGCCTCTGTATGTTGGTGGAAGTGCTTTACTTACTGTTAAGTCCAACAGGGTAGCTAATCCCCAAGGGGCTAAGGTTGGTTCTCGGGCAGGAGCAGTGGCGATAGAACGAGGGGTCTTAATAGCTTGCACGTATTAAAGGGGTGTTAGTATTAAAGGTGTGTATAGTATAATTAAATTAACAAAGTTACTTACTTAGATCTAAACGATAGATTAATAAACAGGTTAAACACGAGGTGGAAGAGTCCATCCTCATGTTCCTATATACTTAGCATGCTCGACTTGCTCGACTCGAGCAGAGCGAGCACAGCCTTGGCCTTATGCACCTGCTTGACTTGCTCGCTTCGAGCGCTTCAAGCAGTCATGTGACCTGCCCATTGCTGTGCCACCATTGGCTCCCATAAGACCTTGGCCGTCTCAGAATGTTAGCCTAGTGATGCTAAATACAGATCCTAACATCATCCCTTCTCTCTAACGATTCGTCCCCGAATTACATAACCTGTCTTACTAAATAGATAAAGTTTAGTTGCCCTGCTCTTAGTGCGTTTTGCTATAATGTCTTTCGCCAAAGCCCGCGCTATCTGTCTTAGTATTAAAACTTGCTATAATAGTGTTGTCTATCCTATCTCTTATAATTATTACTTACTTTCTAGCTCTAAGTGCATTATTATGCTATTATCTAATCCTAACGCCTATTTAAAGTATTCTAAGTGCATCCGTGCGCAAAAGCCTTGCGTAAACTTATTATAGGTATTGTTAGACAAGACTTGTAATAAGTATAAAAAGAAGGTGGATGCGAATAAGAAATTGTTAGCAAAAGTGTTAATTTAACTTTTACAAAATAAGAAAATATTATAGTAGGCTAAGGAGCGTGCTAAGAAGAAGGCGTAATGCCTTATATCTAAAATAGATGCTACTAGAGAGTTGGAAGCAGAGGCTGCGTTAGAGGACTATCCTGTTATGGCGGCCACTATTGGCTTCTCTCCTCTAATGTGGTCGACACTAGGGTTGTTAGATGATTACTCCGGTACCTTGCCTATAACCGCGAGCGGCTCTTAGGTATATTCCTGTAGTACTAGTGTAGCAATTATTTACAGTTTGCTAAGTTTTCTTTAGGTTCCTATATATTCTCGCTATATAGGTATCCCTTCTATTTAATAAGATACGTTCGTGATTAATCCGTGTGTTGCAGTATTTATTTGGCTTCGAATTTGTTTTCTTCCTCTGGCTAGTGATAGAAGGTGGTCTCGACTGGTGTCTCTGGGTCGGCGGGTTCCAATCGGTCTATATGGAATACCGGGTGTATCTTGGCGTCTGGTGGTAATTCCAATTGGTAGTTAACCGGTGATACTTGTTCGGAAATGAAAAATGGTCCAATCTTGACATGGTCCAGTTTCTTGTGTTTCTTTTTCTGGGTCCGAAGATTCTTTATAAGTAGATATGCTTTATCCCCCTTCTTTAGCTAAGGTGCCGTTTTTCGTTTTTAATTTGTATAAGAAATTACTTACTATTAAGCTTTCTCGAGGTGCTCTCGGAGTTGTTCGTGTGTCCTCTTTATTATTTCTGCCAGATTAATAGCTTCTTCTATTCTAATAGTCGTAGGAAGTGCTTAGTTAAAGAGATATGGATGTCTTTCGTGGTTTGCATAGAATAGTGTATATCCTATTACCGCTAATATCTTGTTGTTGTATGCCAGTTATGCCATTAGTAATAAGGAAATCTAGTTATTCCTCTGGTTATTACAGTAGATGCGTAGGTACGTTTCAATTATCTAATTCGTACGTTCTGTTTATCCGTCTGTCTGTGGATGGTAGGCTGTTAATAGCTTCCGTTTCGTTCCAATAAGCGCCATAAGCGTTATCCAGTAGTTTAATATAAAGAGTTTGTCTCGATCGCTAATAATTATCTTTAGTATGCCGTGGTGTCGTATAAGTCAATCTAGGATAAGGAATGCGAGTTCCTTAGCCGTAGTCGTTTTCTAACATAGTAGTAGTTCCACGTATTTAGTGAATCTGCATACGATTACCAATATAGAGTTGTAGCTTACTCCTATTACTAGGTCTTTCGACTTAGGTAGTCCTGTCACAAAGTCCATAGCGATATCTTCCCATGGTGCTATCAGTATTTAGATGGCTTACATTTCTCTGTATTTACGATATGTTGCGTGTTTATTGCGTTAGTAGTCTGCGCATTTGCGGATGTATTCAGTTACTACTTCCTTAATTCCTTTAAAGCTATAGTTCCGTTAGATGAGTTCCATTATCTTAGTAATGCCTGGGTGTCCGTACACAGGGTTATCGTGGTATTACCGTATAATTTCCGTCTATTGGTCCTTGGGTACTTCTCGTGTTGCCATAAGGAGTTGGTTAAGTTCCATAGTTAGTTCTAATAATCTATTATCGTTCTATTTTAGAATTGCTAAGTAGGTTTTAATCTTATCTCCTGCGAGGTCGCTGCGTCTGCTTAAGGCGTCTACTCGTCCGTTTTCTCTGCCTAGAGTGTACATGATTTTAAACTTATATTGTCCTAAAGTCTCTGCCCATCTCGCTTGTCGAGGTGTTAATTTTTTGGTTGTTGTGAATCTAAGAAGATTCTTGTGGTTTATAAAGATTATAAGGTCTAAGCAGCTATGTGCGTAGATTCTCTAATGCTTTAGTGCTTTAATAATTATATATAGTTCTTTATTATGTATATCGTATCGTGATTCTGCATCGTTAAGTTTATATAAGTAGTAAGCGATTAGGTGCTAATGTCTATTCTTCTTTTATTTAGCGTATGCTCCTAGTGCCAAATCGCTTACGTCTATCTTAATCTTTATTAGTTTTCCGTCCTGGAAGTGCATAAGTACCGGTGGTTCGATACATGCTTTGCGTAGTGTCTAAAATGCTTCTTCGCATTCTATTATCTATTCAAAGGGTGTATCCTTCCTAGTAAGGTTTATAAGGGGTATTATGATCTTTGCGT
This sequence comes from Bimuria novae-zelandiae CBS 107.79, assembly GCA_010015655.1. Lineage (NCBI taxonomy): Eukaryota > Fungi > Ascomycota > Dothideomycetes > Pleosporales > Didymosphaeriaceae > Bimuria > Bimuria novae-zelandiae. The sequence continues at coordinate 34,241 of ML976665.1, read as the reverse complement.
AATCTTAGATAAATTATTAGTTAAATCTATAAAATCCTAAGAATTCTTAGATATTCTTTGCTATTTTTAGTCGTAGCTAGTTCTTAACGTATTCGATCTTGTCAGGGCTTACCTTAATTCCTTCTATGTTAATAATATATCCTAAAAATTTAAGTTCTGTCTAAAAGAACTTGCATTTTTCTAGTTTAAGCTATAAATATAAGTTGTTAAGTTCTTTAAGTACTATCTTAACATGTTCCGCATGGTCGTCGAGGTTGTCTAAGTAGATTAGGATATCGTCTATGTATACGATAATAAAGATGTCTAGGTAATATTAGAGTACGTTATTAATAAGCGCTTAAAATGTTGCTAGCGCGTTCGTAAGTCCAAATAGCATAATAGTGTACTCGAATAGTCTATATTAAGACCTAAATGCTATCTTCTATTCTTTACCTTCCTTAATCTAGATAAGGTGGTATCCATCGCGTAGGTCTAGCGAGGTGAATACCTTTACCTATGCTAGCCTGTCTTGTAGTTCTGTAATATTTGGTAGTAGATAGCGATTCTTAATCGTTATATTATTAAGTTTTTAATAGTCCACGTAGGGCCTTGGTTCGCCGCTCTTCTTAGGTATAAATATAAATAGGCTTGCCACTAGTAACGTTAATAGTCGTATATATCCTTTTGCTAGGTTTGTCTTAATAAATTCTTTTTCTTGTTGGAGTTCTTTGCCCGATTTTACGTATAGTAGTCTAAAGGGTGGCGTCTTCCCTTCTTCTAGGTTAATCGTATAATCCTAGGGTTAGTGCTTAGGTAGATTTGCTTTTCCTTCCTCTTCTTAAAACAGATAGCTCTATTCTATAAACTATTTGGGGATAACGTGGGTTGTGCGTTGCTCTCTTTCCTTCGCAAGAATTGGCTTATCCACTGTCTCGCGCTCTGTAACCTGGTGGTTCCTGCCAGCGTCTGCTAAGGTTAATCTATTCTTAATCTTTAATTTCGAGACTATAGTGTTAATAGCTTTCTTATTTACTATTAAACTCTACTAATGCGTAGGCTTTACTTACGATGCATAGTTGCAGCGCTTAAAGGATAGCGTTTATCGTTCCTAATTAATTATAGGGTTATGCTTCCTAAACTAGGTTAGTCCTAATATCACATCGTGACTAGCTTCCTTAAGGATATCGAGGGTAATCGTTTCCTAGTGTCTATGGATCTTAAGTGTCGTCTCGACCTCGTATTCAACTTGTGGCATGCCTGGCATTAGGTGTCTATTCGCGACATGGATAACATAAGCTTCTGCCTTCTAACGCTTATAGAGTCCTGCTCTATTAAGTGCCTTTCGCGAGATATAGCTTTGTTATGCTCCTAAATCCAGCATGGCCTTTATCTATGTTCCTTTAAGCTAAACTAGTAGCTTAATTAGTGCTTAGCTATTAATAGCATTTAGCTCTCTAAAGGCGTCTTCCCTCCTAAGCCTAGGTCTAAAAAAGATATCTTATCTATAGGTAGCTTTATAGGATTAAGGTGTCCTTCCTTCTTCTTCTCCTAAGGCTACTACTAAGCCTTTTTTAGGAGAGCTTTATCGTTTTCTTCCTTCTGTACCGTTTTAATCCTAAGGGTCGTAGTCCCTTTTAGTATGCGATTAAACCCATGCTTTTCTTTTTACTTTTTATATTCCTTATAATCGGGGTGTAAGCATGTTTGCCACTTGTCGGATGCGCATTTTCTATTAACTAGTAGCAATATTACTTAGTTTAACGCTTAGTTAAGGTGTGGAAAGTATCGCGTTTTGCGCTTATCCTAAAGGTGAACGTTATAATAGGCGATAAGGTAGTTAAACCACTCCTATTTATATTATTAATACGTTTGGGGAAAGTAACTGTATTCCTTAGCTTGGTAATAAATGGTATATTAGTCTTCTCTATAGAGGGTCTATCGTATGGTCTCATGCGTAGGATTACGGTGGTCCAGGTCGTACTATAGTTCGTAGTTTGGGCTTTCGTTTAGGTATTTCTTCTTGGGGTCTTCGTGGGCGTAGCGGTGGTCCGCCATTTCTCGTGCCGCTTTACTAACTAGGTTAGGTTGGTAAGCGTGAAAAAATGCTTCTAAGTAGTCTTATTATTCTATCGCCATAAACCCAAAGTCTCCTTCCCTTAGTTAGTGTTTTTTTAAGAAGTCGAAAACATTCGTCGTCTTGCTAGTAACAGGTTTGCTCTAGCTAGGGTAAGGTGTAGGAGATTAAGGTATTAATTCCTTCTCCTTTCCTTTATTAGCCAAACTTTCGTGTGCATCCTTATAGAGTTGTAAGTTAGGTAATTCTAATTGCTCTAATTCTTCGTCGTGGATGTCAATCTGCTTAATAGCGTCTATTACCTACTATTCTTTATCGGTGGTTTCTTCTTTGTCGACAAATAGTACGTTTAACTGTCTAATAACCTTGTTCTTAAATCTACAGTTCCTAGTAATATAACCTAGTTTATTATATATAAAGCAAGTGCGTGTCTTGGTTCCCTAGCGTCGGGTTCTATCTAAGATACGCTTGTTGTCCTTTGGCTAGTAAGAGCCTGTTCCTCTTCCTTTCTTTCTAATTATAACGTTAAGCTATCCGTAGTGGATTCCTTCCATAGGTTGCGGTCCATAGTTTTTGTTGTCTCCAGCCAGATAACGGTTAAGATAAGGTCGAATCCATTTTAAAGCATTCCCTTTCATGAAGGTTGCAGCGAACACGGTCTTGTTAGCGTTATTCTAGTCCTTGTCCTTCGTTCCGTAGAAGTAAAGGTTAAGCTATAAGATCTAAAGTTCCGTGTGCTTGTAGTCTCCGTGAAAGAAGTTAGGTTTACTATAAGTGCCTTCCTTAATAGTCGTGATACTATCCTTAAGGGTACCTATAGGTACATCGGAAAGGTTGTCGTATCCGCTTATATTAAGGGTGTTTAAAATGTTAAGTCTAATAGGGTAGCTAATCCCTAAGGGGCTAAGGTTGGTTCTCGGGCAAGAGTAGTAGTAATAAGATAAGGGGTCTTAATAGCTTGCGCGTATTAAAGGGGTGTTAGTATTAAAGGTATGTATAGCATAATTAAATTAACAAAGTTACTTACTTAGATCTAAACGATAGATTAATAAACAGGTTGAACACAAGGTGGAAGAGTCCATCCTCATGTTCCTATATACTTAGCATGCTCGACTTGCTCGACTCGAGCAGAGCGAGCACAGCCTTGGCCTTATGCACCTGCTCGACTTGCTCGCTTCGAGCGCTTCGAGCAGTCACGTGACCTGCCCATTGCTGTGCCACCATTGGCTCCCATAAGACCTTGGCCGTCTCAGAATGTTAGCCTGGTGATGCTAAATACAGATCCTAACACTTACTTAAGGCCAAGCTTATTAGTCGTCTAGCCGTTGTCGCTAACAGCGATAACCTAGCTAGGTAGGAGGCCTTAATACTAGCTCGCTTAGTAGAGCTTTCCTTATAGGATTATAAATAGTAGGATTAACTAGCTAGATAGGTTAATACACTTAATTACTATTACCTACTTATAATTACCTAGCTATATAGTAACCGCGCGGCCGACTGTCTTAGAGCTTATAATAACTTTTAAGGTTATAGTAATTCTTATTATAAAGCTAGTCTTGTTAAAGTTATAGATATCCGAGTTAGAGATACCGTATAACTAACGTATCTTATTTACGAGCTTAAACCACGCGTGAATTATAACCAGGTTCTTAAATTTCGCGCGCTAAGAGTGGAATTTCTTATTTTACTTTATCTAGAGCTCTAGCTAAGCTTTAATAAAGTGCGATATCTAGTTCTTGCTAACTAGCTAGGGAGGGGGCTCTTAGCCGCGCGCGGCGAGTAGATGGTTTGTTATTTGCTATATATTAATAATATAGGGTAGAAATCCGCATTAGTTAAGGTCTAGGATTTAATCTACTAGAGCGCGCTTCTCTATAGGGTGTAGCTTTTATTTCTAAGCGTTAGTAGTAGCCTAAAGTAAAGTACCTAGAACGCGTTGGCGAAGAGTTAATTAGTTAACTTAATAAAATTTACTAGTATATTAGTAGCTTAAAATTTGTTTATTTTAAATCGCGTGATTTAATAGAGTAAGTCTACCTTCTTTTTAAGCCTACTAGGCTTGTTGGGCGGGCGGCATTGCAAGAGTTGTAAGAAGACGCGTCGCGATTTTGGTGGGGTGGCTCACTGAGTGGTGTGGTTCACTGAGTGGTGAAACACGTTAGGGTGCCCGACTTACTAAGCTGTCTTTAATCTGGCTTAAGTCTACCCTAGGCCACTAATCAAACATGAGCTCGCGTGCTGCCTGCTCGGTTCGGGCCAGAAGATGATGTACAGCCTAGCAAAAATGCCGCATAGAGAGCTAGAATCCGTCGATTCCAAGCGTCAGACCGTCCGATAACCATGAGATGTTAGTACGCGCACCTTCGTGCTTAGCGACCGCTCGGCCATGCTGAAGGCGTTCAATTAAATATCCGATGGGAGATGAGCTCCCTCGTTGGAGGTACTTGGGCCAGATCTGGCTGCAAAGACGTTCCACGTGGCTAAGGTAGGTAGCGCGCTCTGGCCACGGGATTTGCAAGGTGTGGTACGCGTGCAAGGGTAGCGCATACTCCAACACAATGAGCCTACCAACCCATAGCAGGGCCGAAAGGAAGGGCGTGTAGTTATACGCAGTACGGTAGGCCAATTCTTGAGGATGGATGCCCAGTACACTAGAAAAATTGGCGATGGCCTTCTCTTCCATTCGTCCTTCGGTGGAGACATTAGTCCAGAACTGAACTAGTACCGTGTCCGTGCGCGTAATGCCCGGATTCGCGTAATGCCCGCGCAACACCATAAACGCTCTATTAGAAATAAGGCTGTAGAGCCACCCACGATTAATATTATCACGAGATTTTCTTATAGAGTAGTAAGTTAATAGCTGCGATTCATTTGCACTATTTAAATCTATCTAGAAGCTTAATGTCGCGACCGCTGCGTGTAGATTTGGTTAGGGCAGTAGATGCGCCCTCTAAGGCCTCCCCAACATCTACAGCACCAACAACACGTTTTTGACGCTTTCTGCTCTGTAGAGATGGCTGAGAGGCCTTTCTCTTACCCTTTTGGGATAGTTGTAGAGCTTTTTCTGCATCGCGGGCAGACTTTTAGGCAGCGCGCTAAGCTGCCTTTTTGGCTCTCTCCTTCTCCTTCGCCTTCTTAGCTGCCTCTCGCGCATCACGCTTTTCCTGCTACATTTTCTCCTTGTATAGCTTAGCTACCTTCTTTAGCTCTACTATTTTTACTTTTTAAAGCTACTGCTGCTTATCCTCCTGCTCCTTAATAGATTAATAAATACGTGCCTCCCTTACCTTCCTTAGTAACTATAAGATAGCCCCACTATAATACTCCTAGCGCTATTAGAGATCTAAAGTCTTGCCCTTCTTTTTGCGCTTCTCCTTAGTAGATAGTGCCTGCTTAATCCTATCTATCTTATGTTTAAGTAGCTTATTTTGGACAGATAGGTGGTGGAGCGATTAACGAATCTTCTTTATATCTTAACTACCCTAATCCTTTACTGCTAATTATATAAGCCTATCTATCTTTCTCTAATTATGATCGCTGAGCCCTAATAAGGAGTTATCGCCTGATTCTTAATCCTGGGTGAACCTATTAAGGATAGGATTAGGATCAGGTGGCTTGGTTGGTTGGTTGGTTGGTATTCATTTTACGTCTCTTTAATGGGGATTAAGTCCACCATCTCGCCTCCCGAAGGGCATATACAACGTGCTAAGCTATAGAATTACAGTGCTAACACACTACCCTAGAAAGCATTTCTTGCCTGCGCGGGTATTACTACCATTTCGGAACTATAGCTCCCCTTCCAGTTGGGGAGGCTGAGCGATATATGTACATTAGGGTGGTTTCCTTGCATTTTGAGGCATCTATATGCTAAGAGAGAGAGAGAGCGAGTGTGTGTGTGTGTGTGTGTGTGTAGGGGGAGGGGAAAGAGAGGAAGAGGGGTGGGGAGTATTACAGCTATTATGCTAGACCTAGTTCTTGCTAGGTGCTACATTGCTTGTTGCTATTGCAGGGCTGCAAGAGCTAGCGGGGACAAATCTTAGTGTAGTACTGTGTAAGTTAGGTGAAGGCTTTAAAGGCCTCTGGATCCCCCAACAGCACCGCAGTATACGCCAGGCCGTCAGCCCGGCTAGATGGTGGTGTAGGTGGTTGAAGTGGCTATCTACTAAAGGCCCCTAGGGTCTTGCGGCAGAGCGTAAGGTGCTCTAGTGTCTTGTCCTGTCCGCATAAGCAGGTAAGGTTTGCATCCTTGTAGTTATACTTTTAGTGGTACCAGGCAAAATCCCCATGTCTAGACTGGATAGAAAGCAGTCTGGCTAGGATAGCTCTTAGTAGGTCTAGTTCCTTTAGACTACTGCGTGGTGCATAGTCTAGGTGCCAGCTTTTGTACCATCTAGAGAGTTTGTTCTTTTTGTCAGACCACCAGATCTGCTGTGTGTGTTATAATGTCTTGCGGGCAATTGTCTTAATGCCTAAAAGTGTAGGCAGAGCAGCTTTACCCGTTAGGGGTAATAGGTGTTAGACTTCTAGGTTAGCTAATCTGTCTGCTGCCTCATTTCCTTTAATGCCTAGGTGTCCGGGGGCCTATTTGATAGAGACGTCGTGAGTCTCTATAGCGCCATGGTACTCCAAAAAGGCCCATTAAGAGGTGGGGGGTGAATCGCCCCTTAGGCACCATATAACTAAGGTGCTGTCTATATATAGCTAGATTCGACAGGTATTAAACTCTAGTTGTCTTATGGTGTGCTAGAAGCCTCTTTATACTCCTACTGCCTTAGCGTTAAAGACGTGCGAGGTAGAGTTAAGTGACCTGCGTCTAGTCTGCAGTTGCTTTCTGTTCTAATACACTATAAAGCCATAGATTACTCGCTTTTCTCCTTCCTTTGTGTACTGTTTAGAGCCATCTAAGAAGATAGTCACGTCTAGTAGTAGGAGATAGGCCTACTATATATTAAAAGCCTTAGCTGTAGTCTTCTTGTCTATGCTAAGCGTTGGGTTAGTTCGACAGCTAGTTAAGTAGTAAGGGGCTGTGAGTGTAGTCCTAAAGATCTCTAGTAGAAGAGATGCTATCTGTTAGACTTTTGTCTTAACTCGCTGGGGTTGTCCAGTTTTTACGCCCCTGTTTACTATATATACTAATGTGCGCCTAGTAAGAGGATAGTCTATATTTATAGTTCGCAAGTAGGTTGCAAATCTAAGTTTAGCTTCCTCTAGTGCTATTGCTGCAGACAGTAGTCTAGCGTCTTAGAAGAGTACAGCTATAGGGGTTGTTCTCTACGCTAGTAGAATGCCCCTTGCTGCTATAGCTAGTGTCTTGTCTATAGTAGCTATGTGCCATCTAATATAAGCGCTAACCTCTTAAGGCCTGCCTAGTTTAAGTGTATGTGGCTATTTAGTGCGGCCTCTGTACCAGCATTCAGTCCCATACAGAAGCGACGGGTATACACAGGCAATAGTGGCCTTGCGGAGGGAGCTAGCTAGTGGTCTATAGGTAGTCCTGGCCAGACTACAAATATAATAGGCTACCCTAGCAGCTTTTACAGTGCGTGTGGCTACATGTCGTCTAAAGGTAAGTCTGCGGTTAAACCATACTCCTAACTAACGCAGGGCTGGCTGGCTGTGCTCTCTACTTAGGAGGATAGGGTAGATCGTGAGCTACTTATCTATAACACATGGTGGTGCGTAGCTGCTTCGCTGTCTAGTTAGGTGTATTATTTCCTGCTTTTCTAGGGCAAAGGTGACCTTGTTAGCCTCGCCCTATGCTCTAATCTGCCTTAGATCTAATGCTAGGAGCTCGACGTTGTCGTCTATAGAGTGTAAGGCCTGGTATAGACATATGTCGTCTGCATATCCAAACCTCTGTTCTATGTCCATAGATAGTAGCTCTACTAGGTACAGTGTATATAGGACAGGGGAGAGAGGCGAGCCTTGGGGTGTGCCACAGGCGACAGGGTAGCTAGGGGTAGTAACCTGTCTAAGGCGGACCTAAACCCTCCGGTTAGTGAGGAATGAGTCTATAAAGAGCATGGTCCTTTGTGGCCAGCCCTGTTGGGCCATCTGGTGTAGCAGGCGGTTCTTGAGGAGCGCATTAAAGGCGCCTTGAATATTTAGGGTGACTATAGTGATATGCTTTCTAAGTACCTATGCTGCTTTAGTGTCGTGGGTGAACGCTGTAGTAAGGTCTGCTGTAGAGCGCTTTAGAAGGGCGCCGCTATGCTGGGGGCTGAGGATCTTATGTGTTATGGCGGTCTACGCAATTTGTCTAGCTACTATTTATTTAAGTCCCTTTCTAATGCAAGAGAGAAGCGCTATAGGTCTCTAGGAGTAGGGTGATGTTTGGTCTGTCTTCCCTGTCTTTAGTATTATTACTACCTCGGCAAGCTTCTACTGTGCTAGGAAGTGGTTAAGCTTAAGGCATTACTAGAAGATTCTTCGTATAAGTTCCCCAACCTGAGCCTAGCAGGCACGGAGTAGTCGCATAGTAGAGCGGTTAGTGCCTGGTGAGGTGCTCGAGACCCCTACTGTGTTTCGTTCAGTTTCCTCTAGTGAGATGTGTGTGCTCCACGGGAGGGCATCTACATTCTCTTAGTCTGGGTAGTGTCTGAGGTCATCCTCTGCTATGTACTGGTTGAGGACTTCCTCTCTAAGAGCCTCTGCCTTCTCTAGGGGGTCTAATATTGTCCTGTTGTTTACGATAAGAGGAGTGTCCTGGTTCTCTAGTGTGAGCTTGTGCCAGGTAATAATCTTAAACAGGTCCTTATTATCCTTAGCATTGTTAATGACATGCCTCCAGTACTGCCTTTTAGCCTGTCGGACGGTAGTCTTAAAGGCCTGTCTCTCCTCTAGTAGACTGCCAGAGCAGAGCAGCCTAGCATGTTTATAGGCCTGGTAGGCAGTTTTGCACTCCTTGGTCCACCATGGTGTAGCGCGGCCTTCCTTGCGGTCGAGCTTGCCTGCTGTCTGTACAGAGTGCTGTATGGTCTCTGTGAGCAGCGTAACGCATTCCTCTAGCTGTGCTGCATCCTGTGTTGCAAGCAGGTCTGGGATGTTCTAGACACCTATTTCTACCAGCCCAGTGAATTTAGGTAGGCTTGCCTCGGGGACTCTGTAGTGGTACTGTTCTAGATGCGGAGTGCCTGGTGTGGAGAGAGGGATAGAGGTTACTATTGTCTTATAGTCTGAGCCGCTGTGCATGCTAGCATTAATAGCAGACTAGGTAAATAAGATATTAGAGAAGGTAAGGTCAAGGATATAGCCAGCGCAGTGTATTGGCTGCCCTAGCACACTAATATAGTCTATAGACGCGTTAGTAGCCTATCTAGCTAGCTCCACACCTCCGTTGGCTGTAGTGGTGGTAGGCTTAAAGGATTTATGTCTAGCGTTAAAGTCTCCTCCTATAAGGCAGAGTTGAGGGGGTATAAGATGTGTGACGTATTGGATAACGTGTAGGGTGTGTGGCTATCTATAGTAGTTAAGTATTGCCACTCCATTCACTACAGCCCACAGCATGTCTAGGTGGTTAAGGCTCTCTCTAGCCTGGTATCGTAGGTGGCATCCTTTGCGGATGTAGGTCATCACCCTAGGGCGGGCTGAGCCTGGTGTGTTGGGGCTGTCCCAGGTGCTGATAGGTGCTAGGTGTGTAAAACCAGGGTGGGTGGAAGTTCTTAAGTTAGCACATGTAAAGGGCTCTTAAACACACACAACATCTATACCCTTCTAAAACGCCACCTCTAGTATTGTGATGTGCCAGGGTAAGCTTCTACTAACATTAGCCCAGCATACACGTAGTTGTTTGCTTAACAGGCTGGGCTGTTAATGTCTGGTGTCGGCTAGGATATTGTAAGGGTGTTCTAGCATAATAATAGCGGGTTATTGCTCATGCTAGCGTCTTCCCTCTTCGAGGTGGACGGGTTAGTGTGAATAGTTAATTGTGGACGAATGCTGCTGGTAGACAGTTGTTCTATATTAAGGCTCCTCTGGCCTGTGGCGGCCCGCCTTGGTCTCTTTTCTCTGCCAGTAGTAGAGGAGGATGCATAGGAGGCAGTAGTTGTGGGAGGTGTAGCCCTGCTTTCTCCTTCTTGCCTCTGGGCAGAAAGGTGGGAAGGCACTGTCTCTAATACCTCTATAAGAGGAGCCTTAGGCTGAAGTATTACCTGTTTAAGGGCCACTTTAACTATCCTATAGAGGTGCTACTATGCTATTTTGCCTGCGCGACGGATAGCCTTCAGCTTAGTCTTTATAGGCTTAGTAATGTGTCTGTTAACCCGGCGAGGAGCTGCCGGGCAGTTAGTGTAACTAGCTAGATAAGGGCCATAATAGTTGGCACATATAGCTTTGTGGGCGCAACTGTCTCTGTACTATCCTTAGTGTCTATCCGTGCGGTCCCCGCAGTGTGCACAGCGGGCTACTCGGGTACAGCGAGTAGCGTTGTAGTAGCCCTGGCAGCCTAGGTTATGTCGCTGTATGGTGGGATGCTTGTAGATTTCCTTCGAGAATTAGCTAGTGCCAAAGAGCCGGAACGAGCGGACTGGCTCCTTGTATAAAATAATCCAGGTAGTAAGGCTATACTAATTCGCCCTATGTCGTAAGGTCCTATAACTAACTAGCTACTTACCTGTTTGCGAGCAGACCTCTTCCTCTACTAGCTAGGTAGTAGTTAGTAGTTCTGTGCCGTCCAAGGTCCGAAAAGAGCTAGGTACTCCTTATACTACGTAGTTAGTCTAGCGTTCTAGGATCCTCACCGCGTCTCCGTCTAGCGCTCTTACTAGAAGTTCCTGGTTTTCTTAAGTTAGAAGTCGGCCCCGGATGTTCTCATTTGCTAGGGTAATCGCCCAGCCTATGTTAATTAGTGATGCGGTAGGTATGTCTTTAAGGGTGAGTTCTACTATACTCTTGCATATTGCCTGCCTTACTATAAAGGGTAAGGGTTATTACAGTCGCATTGCCAGGTTAGAGATAGCTACAAATATTTAATTGTCTTCTTTTAGCTTAGCGGGCGGGTTAGGCCGGGGCCTAGCAGGGATTAAGGGTTAACTACCACCCCTATCTAAGATCTAGGGGTCTCTGGCTACGTCCGCCCAAGAGCGGCGTCCTAACTCTTAGCTCCTAGGGTTGCTGTGACCGGTGTCGCTGCTCCAGCGGGAGCTAGGGGGGGAGTTACTTAGGGAGAGCGAGGTTAGAGCCTAAATAACTCTTTACTATAGCTCCTTAGCAATCTTAGCCTCTTAAAGGTTAGTGTAGCTCTCTGCGTGTTGGTCTACCGCTGCTGCGAAAGCCGTAGTAATAGTGTTCCATAGCTAGGCAATCTGCTAAGTCTCGGTAATATAGCGTTAGACGGCATTAGAGACGCGAGGTTTAGGAGCGCCCCTACTAAGGTTCTGGCTACTTAGAAGGGGTGCACGGTGATGCATGTCCTCCTGGGGCCGTCTTGGGGCGCGTGTATAAAGCTGCTGAGGGATCACAGGGTCTGGGGACCCTGTGTGCTGGGAGGAGGGAGACTCTGCCATCCTGACAAGCTCCTTTGCGCGTCTGCGCGGAGGGCTAGGCGGACATTAGAGGTACTCCCAGAATTAGCGCAGTGAGCTTGTTCAGTTGCTGGGATTATTAGGGTCTTTAGAGAGGATATCTAAAAATCGAAAAGTTGGTGTTTAGTGTAGGATTAGGTGGCGATATGCCTGTGGCTCTAAAAGAGCTAAGGATAGTTAATTCCTTAAAAGAGGCCTTCTACGCATTCTAGAATAGGGGGAAGAAGTTGTCTTTAGTAATAGAAGCTAGGCCCTAGCTTCTATAAAGGTATCTTAATAGCTCTGCTAAGTAGGCTGTTAATAGAGGCTTAAACATTGTAACGTTAAGTGGCTAAAGCGTATAAGTTAAATAAGGAGGCAGAATAGCAAGCAGGATCTTATTCTAATTATAGTAGTTAATAAAGTCTATAGTAACATAAGATCCGTGGCTATCTATAATTAAAAGTTAATATAATCGTCGAGTCTTCTCTTTTATACAGCGATCAAACACCTGCTCAAGCCAAGCAAGCCCGATATCATTGTTCGTCCAGCTAGAGGGTGATAAGGTGATAAAGACTTCATGATATCCTGCCTTAATATCCTCTACCCAGCTTAATTAGATGCCCTTGTTGATAGCCTCATAGATGAGGCTTGGCGGCAGAGCTGATTCATTAGCGCAGATACATGCCAGGAGCGTAATCCATGCGCGATTACCATCTTGGAGTAATGCCCTAACTTCCTTCTTCTCCCACATTCGTCTGCTGAATATCCTCTTTAATCTACCAACGATACCGATCAGGCAGCCTTTCTCATCCATATTGTAGATATGACGAGGATCTATATGATATTAATCCATCTTGCTGTGCAGAAGGTTGAAAAAGAGGCGATATTTATCTACTAAATTAGCTTTGTGGCGATTGCTGTCCATGCCGACTGCCCATTGTGAGATAAGATGAATGCTGTGTCGGTTGATGAAGCGCGTAACCCAGCTTTCGCTGACTGGCTCCTTTGCTATCGTAGAGGCGAAGTTCTGTATCATCTCTCTAGTAGAAGGCATATGTCTCTCTGTGAGTCTTTTGATATATTGAACAAGCTCCTCCTCTTGCTGTGGGGTGAGTTTCTGCTGGTTGATGTTCTTGACCTGTCGAGGGCGCGTTACTCCCCGATGCCTTCGGCCCAACGTAGATCGCTCAAGTCCACGCCTAGTAGCCACTTCTGTATATGAAAAATCTTCTCCTGGCTCTCGCGATTCGATTTCATCAATCGCATCCTGATACGGATCCATATTGGTGGAGTTATCGCGTGCTGAAGTTAGGGTGTTTGGTGCTGCGCGGGCATTACGCGAATCCGGGCATTACGCGCACGGACACGGTAGGATGCGTGATTATAACATAATAATCCCACTAAGGCACGGTAACTTATCGTTAACGGCTATAGTAGTTATACTTAAAACGAATTTATAACTACATGTTACTTAAATAATATATACTTACTCTTTTTCTCTGCTTATACTTTACATATACTCTACCCTTTAGATTTGGGCTATTTCTCGAGTCTAAAGACGGCGTATCGGCGCTTTATCGGCGAATATACGGCCTGGACAGATGAAACGAAGCTTGGGAAGGCTAAGTTTCTTAAATTCTATATAAAAGCACTTAAAATCGGCCTGCGAGAGTAGTTTATCAGATCCAAATAGAAGGTAATAGGCTTATACCCTAAGAGCGTAAGGAAGCCCTTGGATTCTCGCTGGGTCGTAATGCGCGAACGACCGTTAACACTACCCCCTTTACTATATATATTAGGACGCTAAAACGCGATAGCAATATTATAAAGCTATTTTCTAGAAAGGACATTCTACCAAATATACGCTAATTTGTTTAACTTAAAACTATAGCATTTAACTATACTTTAATAATAGTTACTATATAAGACCGTGAGATTGCTTTCTTGTATAAGAAAGTAGAGTAAGCTAACCTGCTAAAACGCTATAAATTCGTAACTAATCTAAATAATATTTTTTATACGTTTTATAAAAGTACTTTGTAAAACTAATTAAAAGCCTGCTTAACGTATTGGTAAGGTAGGAAGTATAGAGTAAGGGGTTATTATTATAAAGAAATAGAGTATCTCTAAGAAAGAAGTAAAAATACTATTAGTATAACGTTTAGTATAAAATTAATAACTAATATAATAGTATATTAATTGTAATTAAGTATAAATACAGAAAGTAATTAAAATACTTTAAATATAAATATTTTATTACTTTTATAAAATTATTTCACGAAGTTGTGGGCACATTCGTAACCTAGAGTAGTAATAGCGGCGAAATTTAACGAGGTGTTCGAAAACGGGAGATGCCGGAAACTAGGGTGTCCGACTTAGTTCCTGGCTATATAGCCTGGTTTGCTATATATAAAGCAGGTTCGTCTCTTAGTCCTTAGTAGTTAAGTTCTCGTTAAGAGTAATATATAGTTATTATTAGGCTTTTAAGGGCCTGGAACCTTCTTTATTTCCTTTTTTAAGTTATTAAACTAGGTTTCTTTTATTAGCTAGTAACTATAAGAGTTATATTATTAATGTTAAGGTGCTTTTGGCGGTACTCTATTAACCGTAAGTACTATTTTACTAAAGTTATTATTCCTTAGATTTCTATAAAATTCTTCTAATATCGCGAACGATTCTCTATTAATCCTAATTAATTCCTTCTATAGTTTATTAAATATTTTAATTTTTATGCTATTACGTAGTAGTTCTTCTCGTACCTTATACCTAAGTCCTTATATATAGCCTGAAGGGATTCTTCTTTCTACTTAAGCTATATAATATACTTACGAAATTCAGCTAAATATTTAGTTATAGATTATAATTATATAATTATCTAAATAGCTTATTTAGCTATAGTGGTTTCATTAGCGATTCTAAACAGTTGCTTAGAGCACTTTTTTAAGTTAAGGTAGTTCTTAATAATAATATTAACTACGTTAGTAGAGCTATTTATATAGTCCTCGTCCTAGTTCTCGTGGTCTATATCTACCTACTTAACTAGGTATAGGCGGATCCACTCTTTAGCTACTCCTCGTATATATACTACTACGAAGATAACTTTCTTCTAATTATTAAAATTATTATTTTAGTTAAAAAAGTATAAGTCTAGTTATAGTAAATATATATTAACAAGTTTATAATTACTATTATATAAATTAGGTTTATGCGTCTTATTCTTGCTATCCTTTATTAGTTAAACGCTAGTATTATTGGAAGCTATAAAAGAGATAGGGATCCTTATAGTACTTATATTAAGGGTATTTAAGATATTAAGCCCTTTAGGGTAGCTAGTCTTAAAGGAGGCTAGGGTTAGTTCTTAGCCAAGAGTACTATAGAGTAAGAAAGAGTTATTAATAACTTACACGTATTAATAAGGTTATTAGTATTAAAGATAGTACGTAGTTATAAATGAATTAACTAGTGCCTAAGTATGGAAAGGCCATACTTAGCGTTTCTATATACATAACTAATTCTATAATATTCCATGGTTCTATACTATTCTAAACGTGGTACATGTAGGATCCTATAGTATAGTCACGTAATCCTAATGTCTTATAATCTTAGCGTGTGGGACATCGTGGGATATATATAATTCTTAGTAGGGCTATAGCGCCACCTTCTATTATAAAGTACCTGATATTGTTCCATGAAACTTGGGATCCTAACATAGTATTTTTTTAAGAAGTTAAAGTTATTTATTATCTTCTTTAACTAGTTACTCCTAGTAAGGTGTTGTATAGAAGATTATTAAGGTAGTCTAATTTCTTTTACGTTTAATCCTATTTTAGTATTTTTATATGTTTATAAATTAGGCAAGTTTAACTATTCTAATCCTTTATTAAGAATATTAAGATATTTAATAGAGAGTACTACCTACTATTCTTTATTTATTGTATATGTATTATTAATAAATAGAATGTTTAATTATCTAATAACGTTATTCTTAGATCCACAGTTCCTGGTGATATGGCCTAGTTTCCTATATATAAAGTAGGTACGTGTCTTAGTCCCTTATTGGTGAATTCTATTAGAGATACGTCTTTAGTTATTATACTTATAAAAGCCTATAACTATCCCGATTTACTTTTTTAGATTATTGTACTAGATTGCTTCTATTAGCTAGTATCTATACGAGTTACGTTATTATTATTAAGGTGCCTTTAGTAGCGCCCTATAGGCAATAGGTACGTATTATTTAAAAGTAACGTTCCTTAGATTTCTTGGAAACTCTTCTTATAATGCGAACTATTTTCCATTAATCTTATTTAATTCTTTTTATAAATTGTAAAGTGCCTTAGTTATTATAATACTACGTGGTAGTTTTTTACGTACTTTATACTCAAGTTCTTACTTATATATTATCTTAAAAAACTTTTTTTAAGATAAGTTATAGAATATACTTATAGAATTAGGCTGCGTACGTAGCTATAAATTATTATTACTTAATAGTTTAAATAGCGTCTATAGCTATACCGGGTTTATAAGTTATTTAAAATAGTTATTTAAGATTTCGTTAAAAATTAGTGGAGTTCTTAATACTATTAACTATATTAGTGTGGAGGGTAAAACGAGCCGGATGGTATATAGTTCGGAGATCGAATCGATTACTCAGTAACACATGAAAAGTTGCTATAAGAGCAGTATTTATATCGAGCATTCGGTGTTATGTTTGCCCGTTCCACCTAATCCTTCCGATCAGGGTACCTACAAGGGATAATTCCCGCGACAATTAGTATATTTATTTATATAGTCTTTATCTTTATTCTCGTATTCTATATCTCATTATTTAACTAGATATAGGTAAATCTATTCTTTAGCCGCTTTTAAAATATATATAACGATAGTAATAACCTTCTTTTTGTTTTTAAAATTATTATTTTAGTTAAAGAAGCATAAGTCTAGTTATAAAATCTATATATTACGAAAGCTATAGTTAATATTATATTAATTAGGTTTATACGCCTTGTTCGTAGTGTTCTTTATTAGTAGGGCACTAGCGCTATTAGAAGCTATAAAAAATGTATAAGTTCTTATAGTACTTATATTAAGAGTATTTAAGATATTAAGTCCCTAAGAGGTTGCTAGTTCTAAAGGAGCTAAGATTAGTTCTCAGATAAAAGTATTATATAGTACGGAAAATGTATTGATAACTTACGCATATTAATAAGGTACTAGAATTTAAGGTAAAGTAAAGTTGTCGCGGAAATTATCCCTTGTAGGTACCATAATTGAAAGTATCAGGTGGAACGGGCAATCAAAACACCGAATACTTTATATAAACACTACTCTAATAGTAACTTTTTATATATTACTAATTAATTAATTCGGTCTCCGAACTATGTACTATCTAGCTCGTTTTACCCACAGTAAGAGTTATGAATAAACTACTAAGAGCCTAAGTATAATTTAGAAATGAATGAATACATAGGTTATATTTAATATTTTTATATATATAACTAATCCTTTAATATCTCATAGTTCTAAAAGTCTATTATTATATTTTACTATAGTCACTCTACTATTTATAGTAGTTATAGTAGTCTATAAGGCTTATGTCTCTTTAGCTTGTTTTTATAGCATGCTAAATAGTTACTTATAACCTTAGTTACCACCTACTTAAGTTTAGGGATAGCATATTTATTCGCGATTTAACGCGTTATTTCTTTAATACCTAAGTGTCCTTATTCCTTAAGCTCTTGTAGTCTTTGGATTAGGGTTTCTTTATACCCTAGTTTTATAATAAGTCTATTTTAGTAATTTTATCGTGTCTTGTCAATCCTGTCCTGGAATAGGTCGTATTCCTCTCGTTATTCTATAGTGAGTTAACTATAGTCCTAGAAGTTATATATCTTTAGTTTAGTGTAATATAGACTAGCAGCACGGATCTTAATTATTAGTTAATTATATTTAATAGTTTTATTATTTCTTGCTCGTAATACTACATTATATAGCTCTAGTTTATCTTTAGTAAGGTCTAATTTTCTACTTAAGGCGTCCGCCGCACCGTTAAGCGTTCCTAGTTAATAGTATATAGCAAAATTAAAGTTTACTAAGAATTTAGCCTATTATACCTATCTCTAGTTAAGCTTCTTAGTTGTTATAAAGCTAGTAAGGTTTTAGTAGTCTATTTATACCTCTATTTTAAAGCGTGCTCTAGTAAGTTAAGCTTTTTATTATTTAAAGGCGTTTACTATTCTAAGTAGTTCTTTATTATAAACGTTGTAGTTAAGTTCTGCTCCTAAGAACTTTCTTAAATATAATAATACTAGTCTCTATTTCTTATCTTTATATTATTATAAGAGTATTACTCCTAGTGCGTAGTCTAATGCGTTTATTTCTATCCTTATAGGCGTTTTTAAATCGTGCATCTATAGTAGTAGTGCTTATAAAAAGAGCGTCTTTAGCTCCCTAAAATCTTCTTTAGCTTCTTTTATAAAGCCTGTCTATTTGTCCTTTTTTATAAGTTCTATTATTAGTATTATAGTCTTAGAGTAGTTCTTAATGAACTTCTAGTAGAAGTTAGTAAACCCTAAGAAGGACTAAATATCTTTTACTAACTTAAGTTCTAACTATTCTTATATAGTAGTAATCTTTTTAAAATCCATGGCCACACCTTCCCGTAAGATAATAAATCCTGGGTACTCTATCTTAGTAACGTGGAATTCGCATTTTTCTAGATAAAGGAGTAATTAATACTCTTTTATTTTTTTAAGTACTTTTTTTACATGTTTCTTATGTTCTTTAAGCGTTCTAGTAAAATAAATAAGTACGTTATTAAGGTAAGTAGTATAGAATATATTTAAGTATTCGTATAGTGCTTTATTAATTAGCGTCTAAAACGTCGCAGGCGTGTTTATTAGTCTAAAAGATATTACTTAGTACTTATATAGGCTATATTAGGTTCTAAACGTAGTCTTCCACTCGTGCCCCTTAACTATTTATATATAGTAATATCTATTACGTATATTAAATTTTATAAACTATTTTGCTCCCCGGAGTCTATCTATTAACTTCGTAATTAAGGGTAGTAGGTACTAATTCTTAATTATAGCTTTATTTAGCTATCTATAGTCTACATAGAGTCGCAGCTTGCCATTTTTCTTAGGTACCTAAAGTATAAGAAAAGCCGCTAGGCTTTAACTTTTTTAGATATACTATTTCGCTAGGTTCTTCCTTAAGTAATTCTATACTTCTTTTTTCTAGTCTATAAATATTAATTATAGTTATTCTAGGCGTAGTTTCGTACCCTCTACTTAGGGTATCTTATAATTTTATTCCTAGTGTTTTAGTAGTTCTTCCCCTTTAATTTCTTTAAAGAGTTCTATATATTCTTAATATTTTAGTAAAATAGTAGTGGCTTTTACCTCTTTTCTTAGGCCTAAGTATTATACCTATATTAGCCTTGCTTAGCCTAGATTTTCTTTTATAACTCTTATAATCTTAGTAGCTAAAAGTTATATAGCTTGTCCTTTAACCCGCCCTACTAAAGTATTTAGAGTTAATAGTTATATTTTCCGTGACTTACGTGTCTTCAGTGTACTGCATGGATGGATTGGAGCTCCATCCATTTGCTCCGGGTGGACTGGATAAATCCATGGAGAAACTGAAACCGACCGACCCATAGTACTAACTTGTACAGGCAAAGGGTCAAACGTAGTAGAAAGCTTGAAATCACTCTAATATCAAGGTCCCCGGAGGTCCTTAGTGTTGAGCTTAGTGTCAGTGAAAGTGTTTTTAGAGAGTTGAAAGCTGTCACATATAATTTTGTACTATAGGCCATAGTATATATTTAACGCTTCACTAGCTACTATTACCGTCACTCCTGATCTGTATCCCCTCCCAGCTCTTACGAAAAAGCTCGTCAACGTCGTCGTCCTTATACACCTAGGTAGGGTTGTTGAGCAGGGTATTCACCTCAGCGGTTAGGCTTCCACGAAGTTCCTCGACGTGCAGCCCCATTTAGATGAGTCCTAATTTGGCCCAGCTTGATAAACAAAGGGCAGCCTCCACAGATTGTTCAGAGAGCCGATTTCGACGGGCCGTAAGGGTGTTGCCGGCTTGGCTGAAGATTCTCTCTGGTTCGGAGCTCATGGCAGGGATCGCCAGAACGTTAATAGCCATAAGAGAAAGCGTAGGGTACTTTGCACGTATGTCTGCTTGTCTCTAGTACTAGGAGGGGACAAGGTCCTTGTTAGTATCTCGTGGGTCTGTTGTATATACAGCAAACTCATCTAGAGCTTTGGCAGGAGGGGGAAAGCTGTAGGACTAAGTAAGGGCGTCGGCGATAGAGCTGTATTTGCGCTTCTTATGCAGCCGAACGTTTGCAGACGTCTCTTGGAGGGCATTGGTTGACGTCTTGGGCGGAGATAGATGGCGATAATCTGACTCCCACAGCTCCCGTACCTTGTTGACCTGACGGGCAGCCTCCTGCTCAGTCCACTCCTTTTGCAGGTACTCAAGTTTGAGTCGTGGGTCTAGAAAAACAGCTGCCGTGTATACCGGGCTATTATCAAGTTTCGTGTAGTATTGGTTGGCCTTGCTCCACCCTTGTTCAATTGCCGCCTAGAAAGCCTTACTATCCAGAGTCGCAGAGTGCTGATATTAATCCTTTAGCTTCTTAAAATTGCTTAATATAAGTGCTATTAGGGGGTATACCTTAGTAATACCCTTACTACTATTCTTATCTAGTCTTCCTTTAAGGCTTTTGGTGCTCTCCTTGATTGGTTCAAGCAACTCTACGAGTTTAGTAAGTATAGCCCAGTCGTCGCTCCCCATACGGTTCTAGAATATTACACGGGTAACTAAGTCATCTGGTTTCTCGCGGAGTGGTTTCTTCGTCTTGTTAGCGACAAGACTGCTGTATTGAAAAGCTTCTACATCTAGAAAGTGCTTGATTGGGTTACGGAGGCGTATAAATCGTACAGCTTCGTTAAAGGTGGAGTTCCATCTATAGTGTTGGTTAGCTAAAAACGAGGTTGCCAAAAAACAAGACGCTAATTAGGGGATTGAAAAGGCTTTTGCCAACCCTATTAGTAGCTACTAAAGGGTTGACGGGCGTGTGCGGGAGGGCTAAAGGGCGAGTTATCTTAATAAACTTACCTTGTAGCGTTGCCCGGCATTAACGTATATATTAGTGTAGAGTCTTGGGACTATTGATTTTCCTCTTTCTACATATTGCTTTATACCTAATTAAAGCGCTTAACCCGTCCTGGGCTTCTGTTGATTTATAGGCTAATTGAATGTACTATGCTAACTAGTCCCCTCTTTCTCTAAAGGCTAACTTCCTCTTTAAAGTCCCTAATAGAGGTAACCTCCCTTTTAAAGACCTTATAGTCGCTGCCAAACAGTGTAGCTTGTGCTATAAGGTTGAGGATGTGACTAGAACAAGAAAGTTATTGACTAGGTTTTAAACTAAGCTTAAGGCATAACACCTTAGCGGCAATATTATTTAAAGAGGCATTATTAAGGACAAAGTAGCTGATATTCTTCTTAAATCCGTAGTCCTTAATAACCTTAAGGGTACACGTCGCTATGTTCTTGCCACTATGGGTATCGTCTATCTCTAGGAGGGCTAGAAGTATAGTTTGGCACAGGAGATTCTCGTTAATAAAGTAAGCTATAACACTATTTAAAGCCTTCTTCCTACGGCTTGTCCAAAGGTCAAATGATAAGTGGATTTTACTAATAGCCTTACTAAGCACTATCTTTATGTCCTTTTTATAAACCTTATACTCCTTCTACACCCAGCGTGAGACGGTGGTGCCAGACAGTATCACCCCTTAATCGACGAACGGGAACATGCGGCTAAGGATTCTCCGAAAATGTATACTATTAAGCTTCCTGTATGGGATATTATCGTGCACCACCTATTAGAGGATGTCCCGTTAAAGTGTTTCCGGCCGAAAGGTCTCCATAATCTAACTATACACCTCTTATTGTTTGGGATCTGTTCTATCTAGCAGGTCAAGCGTTACAGTGTTATTAAACGTTGTAATACTAATGGCTGTCTCCTCTAGGAAAGTATTCAGATAAAGGCTCTTAAAATGGCTCAATACGGACTTGCTGCCCTGGCTTACTTTATATAGGCACTTCCTTTTGCCTAATATATAGCAAGCCCGACACAAAAACCAGAGGCTTTCGAGTTCCCCCCCGGACAGAGGAACTCCGTATTTCCACTACTAAGTAGTTATTCGGTGAGGGCGTTATAATTAACGGAGACCCTCTAGCCGCTTTAACGACTAATTAATAAAGGAGTAGTCGTACGGGGCTTAAAAGCCGCTCTTTGGTTTGGCATGTACGACCTCACTATCTCTATTAGTGACCTAAAGCTCTATAGGCACCTACTCACTATCCACTTTAGTAAGCACCTCTAGGGCGTCATTATCCTCGAAAATCTCAAACAACGTAGATAGGACGGAAAGCGACAACAAGGGCACCGACGAGAGCTGGCTGCTTAATAATTGGCTAACAAGCAAAGAAGAGGGCGTATTTGGGCGTATTTATATACGTCTAGTCCTCATTTTAATAGAAAACTTCTAAAATCAATACAAGTACGTACAAATGGGATGGCTGAGGGTAATCACTGTGATGGACTAACGTTGAGATCTAATGCCCCACATTAACCCCTATCCATTCAAAACCACATAAAACTACAGTGCTGCACTAAAGCAGCCAATTAGACGAAGGCATTACGGTTTCATATTCTCCATAGAGCAAATCCAGTCCACCCGGAGTAGATGGATTGGATGGATCACAGAAGAAATCCATCCATGAAGAACACTACGTGTCTTAGCAACCTTTAATATAAATCTTTAGCTAAGTAGTACCTTCTTTTACTAGTCTATAATAGAGTTATATTTTAAAAGCTAATTATAGCTAATAATTACTTCTATGCTTCCGAGATCTATAATCGTAAAGCTATATTAGCTCTAGAATCTATCTAGGCTAATAGGTAATAGCGTTATTTTAAGGCGTAACTAGCCTTTACTATATCCTTGTAATATTATCCTATCTGCTATTTCTACCTATACTAGTATTTCCTTATTCTAGTATGGCAGGTTATATTTTTCTACTATTTTTAGGGGTATTAGACATTTAGTTGCTCTAGGGTCTATTAGCGCTGTTACTTAGTAACTGCTAATTATAACTTCCTTAGTTAGTTATAGGTTACTTATGCCTATTTCTACCCTTTTTGCCTTCGTGGTCGTGCCTCTACTAGTAAGGTCTTTTGCCTAGTGGCGTCCTAGTTTTCTAACTTGCCGTTGGCTTGTCTAGTAGTGTCCTAGGAAGCCTCTACCTTCTTAACCTAGATTCGTGTGGCTTCCTCTATTTCTAGGTTGGTTTTAGTCTCTTTCTATTATTTTTAATAAAGTAATTTATAGGTGCTCTTAGCATTCTTAATTCGCTAGACCTCTTCTTCCTTTTTAGGTTCTCTATGTCTTCTATATCCTGCAACCAGGCATTCTTAGGATTTAAGGTCTCTATATAATAGTATCATTTCTAATACTTCTATTTATTCCTTTTAATATAGGTGTACTAAGTAATCTTTATTATAGTCTAGCTATCTAGTCTATTATAAGTGCTTAGAGCTCGTGTCCTCTGTCTATTAATTTCCTGCGATTGTTACTAATCCCACGTTTATGCCTTTAGGGTACTACCTAGTGGCTTCTTTATGAGCTTTGTGCACCTAGTATTTATTATTAAAATACTTTTACTATTCTAATTCCTTATAATAACGTGCCTATTTGTTAGAAAAATATTAATAGTAAGTTATTATTAGTTTACCCTTATTAATAAGCTTATAATTAATGTCCCTTAGTAATATTACTACTAGCTCTTGTTTAATCTCGTGTAGTTAATAGTCTTCCTTATTATATAGAAACCATGCTACCCACTTATATTATTCCCTAATTCTAATCTACTATCCTAGAATTAGCGTATTTCTTTAGTACTTAGTAGCGATTTTATAGGTTAAAGTAGCCCTTAGCCCTTTTAACGTAATTTTTTGCGTGCATTCCTTAGGTGTATACATATAACTATTATATATCTAGTAGTTTCTTTTTACTATTTAGAGAAAGACCTCGTACTCTTATAGTATCCTCTATTCTGTTTTTTCTATTATTTCTAAAACTTTAAGTTCTATGTCAGAGACGTTATCTTTGTTTATTTTTTATAACATAGGTGTTAGTACCTATAATATAATTATTACTACTTAGATAATTCGTGCTTTCTTACTTTACCTATTATTATTTTTTAAATAATTCCTTTAGAAATAACCTTATTCTCTGCATCCTAAGCATGCTTTTTCCTTAAAGCGTTATTTTTATTTTTAGTTAGATAGTCTATCCTTACGGTCTTTACGCCACTTCCTAGGTTTTTATTCTTAAGTTTTATTAGCTATTATAATATTCTTATTACGGTCGTTTTGTAGTTTCTAGCTCCTTTTAATATTGGGTTAGATACGTTTGCCTTCTCGCTTTTCTAATTATTATTTATATAGTTAGTTATTAATCTATATAGCTAGTTTTATAAGTTCCTCTAGGTTATCTATTTATTTATAGTAGGTAAGCTTATCCTTAATACTTTCCTTTAGCCTATTATAGTAGGCTGCCTAAAGTAGGGCGTTATTCTAATTAATTTTAGCTTAGAGGTGCCTAAACTTAGCCATGTACATACTAGCTAATCTTATTTACTTAAGCCTCTATATCTTGCGTTAGGCTTGTTTTTCCTTTTTAACTTTTCTAAATATAATTTAGATTTATTCCTTAAAGGATGCCTAATCCTTAAACACCTTCTTAGTTTTATTATTATATTCTGCGATGTTATCTTCGTTCTCTAGGCAATTCTTAGTAAGGGGTTATAGCTATTTAGCTATCTTGCCTTTTATATGCATGCCTGCTACTAGGATTTTTACCTATTCTATTCTAAAGATATTCTTGTTATATTAGTAGTATAGTTTTATATTTATAAGAAACGCCTTAAGTCCTTCTCTTTTACCTTTATAGATCTTAGGAACCTTAAAGGATATTCTTGCTATAGTTATAGTAGCTAGAATATAATTTACTAGTTTAGCTAGCTACTTCTTAAGCTACTGTATATTATTAGCCTAATTAGCTAATACTATTATAGTATTTATAGTTAGTCTAGAAGCCACGCTTCTTATTAAGATCCTTACTATTATAGCTGCCGTGGCTATTTTTGTTATTTTAAACCTTTAGGTAGTTAAAGTGTTATAAGGGTTCTACGTACCTAAGCCTAGTCTAGGTTAGGGGAGGATAGGTTAAGGGAGAAGTGCCTTACGGATATTTAGTAATTAAAAGCTAAAGATAGCTATAGGGTGTGTTTAAAGAATAATCTAATCCTATAACAAACTTATAGAATAGCTAACTAAGAGATTTACTAATCTATTATAAAAAATATACTTATAGTATGTTAAGTTAACTACGAGGAGTAGGAGAGGTATAGAGAAATTATTAAACTATATACTATCTATTCTAGTCCTCGCTATTATCTAAATTACTATTATAGTTTTACTACGCTATTGTAGTCCCTAGGACCTTTATAGTCCCTAGGACTTTTATAGTCCCTTAGACTTCTTGCTTATGCGGGACTATATTACGTGACTACTAATTTAAGCTGCCCTACGTTTTCTTGTGTTCTCGCGACCTAGTTATTTCGCCAACAATTACTTCCTTGGCGTAATTGTCTGGTCTCCTTATTCCTGTGGGGTTCGTGATCGTAACATTCTTTGCCTATATGCTCGAGCGTGATTAGCTTAGCTTTAGTAGTAGATATTATTATAGTAGGCTAGCGAGCGGCCTTCCTTACTATTACACCCTTAAAGAGTATTATTATATAGCTATAAGATAATCGCTAAGATTCTAGATTATTTATAAACAATGCGTCGCTATATATTAAAAGCTCTAAACTTGGCGTAGCTTTATAATAGATTACTTCCTAGCGTGAATTAAATAGAAAGATAATTAGGTGCTTAACTACCTTAACATAAGCTTTAATTAGGTTTGTTAGAAAATGTAAGAGCTTTATAATAGCGAAAGTAACGTTTAGGCATAGTATAATTACTATATAAAGTGCTAAGCCTACACACTTTTAGTATACTTTAACTTCGTACTTTAAAGCGTTAACCTTATTCTTTATAAGCTTTACTAATAGTAGTAGTATTTTTAGAAAGCGCGCCGTGCTTTTTAGTTTAAATTTCTTAGTAATCTTCTTAATATATATATTATAAACTAAGGTAATCGTTTGGGTAGCTCTATTCCTAATTATTTAAACTTCTAAAAACTACTTTACTAGACCGCGATACTTAAGGTTATATTATTCATAATTTACTTATTAAGCTTAAGAGCATATTTCTTATAATTTTAATAATAAAGAAGGAGGGTATTATTTATATAAAATAGTGTAAAGATCCTTTCCTCTTTATTAAAAAATAAACAGGGCGCTTCTTTAGAAAAAATAAGGTTAGCTTCTACTAGGGTGATTAAGAACTCCTTATACTATAGTAGCGATAGGTCTCTTAGTCTATATAGTGCTTATTTAAGCTTTACATATATTTTAGGCTTTTTAAAGCTATTTAGTACCTTGTAGCGTACTAGATAGCTTTCGCTAATTAAAGTATTTAGAAAAACTCTTGTAATATTATATTATAATATTTCTAGATTAAATTCTACTATAAATATAACTATAGTCCTAAAGGACCTTACTGCGAGCGTAGCAACGTATATAAGAAGAGATTAAGTTAATTTACTATAAGTTACCTCTTACGACCATTTAAGTTTTATACTTTATAAAGAAGCTATCCTTATTAAACTTATAAGTGAAGATCTACTTTAGTAAAAACAGGCACTTTCTTAATAGGTTTTTTAAAACTTCCTCCTAGGTTCCCTTTTTTAGTTATAATCTTTTTATAAGTAGTATTAATAAAGAGCTCCCTGAGCTTGTGTAAGATAAGAAATTTTTATATTATAGGTAAAGAAGAGAGCTCGTCTATATAAACGTAAGTCTTTAACTTTATTTTATTACCTTAGTTAGCAAGTTAGCCTACACTATTATATTAATTATAGTAAGCTTTTTATAAGCTTCTTAGTCTTCTGTAATACTAGGAAGAAAGGAGTATAGAAAAATAAATTATAACTTATTTAAGCGCTTAATTACTACGCTAATAATTATTATAAATATATTTCTATTTCCCGCATTACCCCCTAGCGTGCTATAATTATTAGGATCTTAGTAATGCTATTTATAGCTTAAATATATAGCAGGCCCCTCTTCCTAGCGCTTATATTGTCTTTATATAGGGTGTAATAATTCTGCTTTGTTTAGTATCTTAGAGTCTTATACACCGCTTCGAGAGGCATCCACGGAGCTCGGTGGCTCTTATTATTGGCTTATTCGCCTTAATCCTAGTAGGCCTACTCTACTAGTAGAGTGCACTTCCTATAGGCTATTAGTATAATTGTTATTACGTTAATATATAGGAGCGAGCGTGTATTCTAGCGTTATAAGGTTTAGGTAATTAGGGTGCTACGCATAGATTCTTAACTACTTACTAGGCTAGCTAGTAACTTATATACCTTTTACCTAATTAGTTAAGCTTTACTTTAGTAGGCTATTATAATACCTAATTTTCTAATTATTTATGCCTTTAAGCTAGTGCTTAGAGGGCGTTTCTTAATTCTTATATTTTACTTACATTTTAGGTTACGCATTAGAGTACTTAAAAAGATTTTAAAACTATTTTAAAGTTAATTAGCTTTCCTTTATAAGGTATATTAGTAAGCTTTATTACCTTTTTTTATATAATTATTTGATCTTCCTCTACTTAATGAAAAATAACTTTTATTAAATATAATATTACGTGTGATAATAATATAGTTAAGGAATAGTACTTACTATTAACATCCCAAAGAGGTAGCTATGCTCTAAGGGGCTAAGGTTGGTTCTTGGACAGGAGTACTGGTAGGACGGGAGAGGATTGTAGTGATAGCTTGCGCCTGTCACTAAGGGCGTTGGTATCAAAGGTGTGTACAGCATAATTAAATCAACAAGGTTGCTTATTCAGATCTAAACGATAGATTGATAAACAGGTTGAACATAAGTAGAAGAGAGACTCCTTCTTGCGTTCCTATATACTTGTCCTGCTCGACATGCTCGAGTCGAGCGCAGCGAGCAGTCACGTGACCTCCAGGTACTGTACCTCTATCGGTCACCATAAGACCATAGGCGCTCTGGAGCCTAGCCAAGTGCCTGTAAGATCGGATCTTAACACTTACTTTTTATAAATATTAAAAGCTTTATAGCTTACTAAATAATTACTATAACCCCTTAGCTTTATTTTAAAGTTATACTTATTATAACTAGCTATTGAGTCCTTATTTAAGTAGTATACGCGATAGCTCCACGCGTAAATACTATTTTAATTTAACTTTAAATTAGCTAAAGTGCCTCTTATACGCTTAGGCTAATACTACTTAAAATATTATGTAAACTAAAGGTCTAGTGCTTTATTTAATAAGCGTATGTTTCGTGAGAGAGCAAGGCTTATATTAATAAAATAAGTAATTACTTCTATAACTTTAGGCTATAGCCTATTAAGCATGTTTATACTAAGCTTTATTTTTAAAACTTATATAATTACTTCCTGCCTAGCGCGTTCTGCTTTACTATTAGGCTTATAAGTAAATAAAGGCATTATTTTTATTTTCATGCTATATTTTTTAGCTTATATTTTAAAGCGTCTTTTGCCTTTTAGAGGTCGCGTTACTATATTATTATCTTAAAATATTATAATAATCTTAAGCTTATAGAGCGTTTAAATACGCTTAGTAAAGCTCTCTTAGGTGTTAAGAATCTACGTAGTACACTGAATATAGAAGTAAAACGCATATAGCTTTCTACTATAGTTATATTTTAAAATTATTACCTAGCGCTCTCTAAGAGTTCTTAATAGGTAGTTAAATAGATCTTAAGAAATTTAGAAGTATAGTTATAGCAAGCGCTCCTTTAGCCTTCTAAATAGTATCTAAGACTCGTGTATAATAGCGTAGTACTTATATTATCTTCTTAAAATATTTTATATTCTTATATTTCTTACTTTTTTAATAAGAGCTTTTAAAGCGTCTCTCTTAAGGTAGTCTACTCTTTAGTACTAAATATTTAGAGTGTCTGTCCTAGGGTGCGTAACGTAGTAGCTAGCAATTTTATAATAAGTAAAAAGCATGCTTATAACTATAGTATAGTAGTTAAAAGGCTTATATTTAATAAAAGTAAGGTTATGCTCGCGATAGAGCGTAGCTAGTATTATAATATACTTAAGTATTCTTATATAAAGTATATTATTAAAACTAAGATACTAGACGCCCTTCACGCGTAAATAAGCTTTAGAAATAATATTTGTATAGAAGTCTTTTACTACTATAATATCTAAAAGCGTAAAATTAGCACGTATTCTATCTAATGTTTTTAAGAGTATTTTAATTACTCTAGTACCTCCTTTAAGTAGTAGATAGGAAGCTATACTAGCTTTAACTATTTTAAACTTTTTAGATTTTTAAAGATGCCTAGTACGAGTATTAATGTATTATTTATTAAGTATAAAGCTTTACTATTATTAAGAATAGTACTCTTAAAGAGAGGGTAAGTATTAAAGTTTATAGTAAAGTAAATCTTAAATAGTTTCTCTAAGCTTATAATTATGGAGTTAAATACGGCGATAGCAATATACCTTAGAAACTTAACTTAAGTAGTACGCTTAGTTATAGTAAAGCCTGCTTCTTTTTACTTTTTAGTAATTATTTCGCGCACCTTAGCGTACTTAGAAAGTATA
The DNA here is from genome assembly GCA_010015655.1 of Bimuria novae-zelandiae CBS 107.79. Classification (NCBI taxonomy): domain Eukaryota; kingdom Fungi; phylum Ascomycota; class Dothideomycetes; order Pleosporales; family Didymosphaeriaceae; genus Bimuria; species Bimuria novae-zelandiae. The sequence continues at coordinate 4,798 of ML976665.1, read as the reverse complement.
AAATAAGTAAGGATTTTATCTTTATCTTCTTTAAAGAGCGTAATAGCTCTACTTAGATAAACCTATTACTATAGTCCTAAGACGCTTTTAAGCCTGAGGTAACTAGTAGTATAATTCTTTTATATATATGTAGCCCTTTAGCTTGCTTCGCTATAGTACTTTTTTAGTTTTATTATTAAATTTAGATGTGCTCCGTCTGCTAACCGTTATAAAAATTACTAGTTTAAAGTCTAATCTTAAAGCTTATATATTAAGGTAACCTAAGAAGATCCTACTAACTTCTTTTAAGGTAAGTAGGCGCTTACTTAGAATCTATTATTATTTATTATTAGCGTGCTAGATTTAAGCCTATTTAGGAGCTATTTTATTTACTATAATACTTAAGAAGTTAGTTATCGCGATCTCTCTTTTAATCTCTAAAATCCTATACTACCAAACGAGCATATAAAGAGCACTCTACTCCTTATACTATTATTTTAAATTTATTTTTCCTTAGTGAGCCTATTTAAGCAAGGTGTAGTATTTCTATTAAATTTAATTACGTATTACTATATCTAATAAGGCGTGCTCTCCTTTAAAGTATTATATAATTATTTATAAGGTAAAACTTTCTTAGTCCCTAATACTTATTATAGTAAGTGTTAGGAGCTACGTATTAATAGTCCTAATTGCCTAATTAAATATATTCTATACTTGCTATATTCTACTAGTATACTTAGCTAAGCGCGTCTTATAGTTACCTACCTTTAACTAGCATTAGCGTAAGACTTTATTTTAGTAATTAGCACGATCCTTCTTATGCTCTTTAGGAGATTTTTTATTTTAAGAAGTGCTACGACACGCTACTCTCCTAATCTATTCTTTATTAAGCTTATTTAGGTTATTATATTTATTATTAGACAATTCTAAGAGCTCTAGGAGTTTTAGGAGTTTAAGAGTAATTACTATAAAGTTATTAGTAATTAGAGTGTTTAAATTAACGTAATCCTAAACGCCTTAATGCATAGCCTAAAACTCAAGCTATATAAACTATACTAGCTAGCTCTTTTAATTAGTTAGGCGCACTCTACTTGCTAGAAGAATAAAATTTCTTATAAGTTTAAGAAAAGTGCTTTCCTAAGCTTATTGCGAATCTTAGCTTACTGTTAAGGGTAAAGGAGGTATATTATAATAAAAGAAGAGAGAGAAAGGAGCTTATAGAGGAGCTCTATATACTCTACTTAAGATACCTATAGGGTGAAATTAAGTGCGCTCTATTATGCAAGAATAAAGCAATGCAAGAAGTGTTTTAATAGATTAAAGCGTCTAAATAATTATTTAATAATTAATTACGCAAAGAGAATTATCCTGTGTTCTTAAAATACTAGTCTTATAACTATAGAGGGTAAAACGAGCTAGATAGTATATAGTTTAAAAATTAAATTAATTAATTATTAACATAGAAAAAGTTACTATAAGAGTAGTATGTATACTAAGCATTTAGTGTTATATTTGCCTGTTCCACCGATCCTTCTGATTACGGTACCTATAAGGGATAATTCCCGCGACACTATCTATTATGCGAATTTAAAACTTTTACGTTTAAAGGGATAATTACTGCTGCTAACTCTAAAGCCGCAGTAGCAATTTAGAAGAAGTACTAGTTAGTTATACGTTTTATAGGAACATAATACGATTTACTCCTCTTTACTATATGCTAATATCTCTCATGTGCGCGCTCACTAATCTACTTTACCTTTAATGGCTAGATAGTAAAAGGTAGCATGAAAGCATTTTTTGGCGTCTATATACACTATCTTAATAATAATGGTAATAAACACGAATATCCTATTACGTTACTACAGCTAGCCGGTGCTCACACGGGCGAGAGGCTTAGTAAGGTTATTAATAACGTAATCTAAAAGTTCAGGATCAAGTCTAGGCAGGTTAGCTATTTTATACCTAATAATATTAGCTTTTATAACGTTACTATTAACATCCTTATAAAATACTACTACTTTAATAGTACCTAATAAAGACTACGCTGCGGCCCTTACACGCCTAATCATATTAGCTAAACTGTACCTTTTAGTATTAATAAGAAAGTACTTAAAGTAGATACTAAAAAGAGCGTTAAAAAAGCTGAATTAAAAGTAAAATATCTATAAGAGTAAAGAAAAGATAGGGTATTAAGCATGCTTTAAGATATTATAGCGTATATCTTAACTTTATAATAACACGACCTCCTACGCAATTTTTAAGTTAAAGCTAATAAGTAGCTACTAGATTTAAAATTTTAAGTTAAAGAATTTAAAAAATCTAGCATTACCTACTAAAATTTATATTATAACAATTTTAAGCGCGCTATTAAGCTATAATAACCCCTAAACGCGTACATATAATACTATATTAAATAGTATTAAATAAAAATAATTACTTATTTTGCCTATAACCTAAACGCTGCGCTAGCTCATATACTTAATTAAATAAGGACTAAAGGTTTAATAGCCTAAAATTAGTAGGTTATTATTAACTATATTTAAATATTATAGCTACTTAAGGTTACCGTATATAGACTTAAAGGACGAGGAAAATATAGATGTTTTAGTACTTTTTAAAAGGTTATTTTAACTTTTAAATCTCTCTTTTAGAAGTATAAGAGCTAGTATAACTTCTTAAAAGATATTAACTATAATAAGGTAAACGCTTCTAAAGATTATAAGCTTTATAGTATTCGCGCTGCATAGAAGAAGCTTCGTAAATACTACGTTAAGCTTAATAACTCTCTAGCATATTACATGGCCACAATCCTCTATCTGTAGTATAAATTCTATTACGATAACTCTTAGATAAATGCGTCTTACTAGCTTAACTATAATAACGCGTAGTTTTAAGCTCTCTAGCATTTTTATAAGGGTCAATCTAGTAACTATTTAGAGACTCCGCTATGGCTAAAACGCGTAAGATATAACGCTAAGGTTAATAATAATATTAATTAATATACTAGGCCTGTTAAGACGCTAGGAGAGGACCAGGGAGACAAGTTTATATAATAATAAAAAGTAGATAACCTTCTAAGAAATTACTTCTACGTAATTAATCTAATTACTTATTAGCTCTTTTTATCTACTAAATACCTAAATTTATCTTTAATAGCCTATAATATACTTTTAATTTTAGTAGCTTTTGCTATTTATAAGCGCCTCCTTTTAAAAGTTAAAGATATATTAAAACTAAAATAGAAAAAGCGATTTAGTAAGGTAATAGCTACGTTAACATGCGTTAAGAGCTAGATTAGTAAAAGCTTTGTAAGTATATTAATTTACTTAAATAATAAAATCTTACATGCCTCCTCCCTTAGTGGTGATGCCGTTAATAAAATACATAAGCTTTAAAAATAGCGAGAGAAAGACGGATAGTTAAAGGAGAAAATAGACTAATTAGGGTTTAAGAAATCAGATTAATAATACAAATTCAGGCTTTTCAGGCTTTTCTCAGGCCAGGCCGGTCAGGCCAGGCCGTCCAGGCCAGGCCGTTGGTTGGCGTAAAAGCAGGCCTGCCAGGCCGAAAGCATTGGCCGACCTGGCCAGCTTGTTAGCAACTCTGGGTGTTGGGTTGCGACGCTGGGTCAGATTTTCTCCAATGTGGTTGGAAGGCAGGGTGATGAGGATGAGGGAGCTTAATGGGATAGTATAATTTGCTTGCAGAGAATAGGGCTGGATGGTAGTGATGCTTTCCGAACAAGGGCAAGTGCATTTAGATACACACCAAATTCAGGCAGTCATTGCGCCTGCGCGCAGGCAGCAGTGAAGTGAAAATGCATGAGTTGATGAGGTCTTAATATTGAGGTCGCAGGAAGGGCAAGGTCAATAGACCCAGCCCCGAAGTGCGTGCATGTGTATCTTGTATCGATACAAAGCTCCCTCTGAAAGAGATGTATAATGCCAGAAGCCCATTCCTTGACTCCAATTACCTCACTTTGCCTGCGAGCTTGTCTCAAAGCTTCGCTCAACCAGAATCTCGCGGCTCTCAATCGCGTCAAGTTCGACCTCCTGTCCCTTGCTAACAGTCGCAACGTTGCGGTGGTTTTCTGAAATTGGAAGCCACGAACTATCATACTTGCTGCTTTCATGACCCGCGCTCTTGCGCTTCACACTGTCAAGGAGTGACTGGATCGTGAAGGTTATGAACTTTGGAAGTGCCATGGATCGTACGAGGTGGCCATAGGTGGGAAGACATGCAGCAACAACAGAGCAACAACTCTCTATCTCTGCCCATATGATGTTGTTTACCGATACATCTGCCGCCAAAGAACCGTCAGTTGTGCTCTGTTGTGCCAACAGTAAATGAAAGCGAAGACAAAATGTTATAAACTCACAAGAGAACTCGTTGTCAGACACAGGTCTTCCATCACCGGCAAGGCTCAACTTGTAACCAAAATACAGCCTGACCGCGGTCGCTACAACGCAACTGCCGGGGTGATCAATACAAGATCAAGCTTGCATTTTCGACATGGCACTTACAAAAAGCCCAACCAAAACACACCCATAATCAACAGCTTCTTACGTCGATCGACATGCAGCTGACGAATGACCGGAATAGGCATGCATAAGATGAACATGTCGAGGAATAAGTCAATTGCGGCAAAGGCGGTGAGGAAAGCTCCGTAATTAATGCTGTAAGTTTTACCTAGGGTCCACCAGTCCGAAATCGGCCAAGCAGAGAAAATCTGAGTCTACGGTAATGTAAGTACTGTGAAACGACAGTCGGAATAAGGGATTCAGAACTCACAACTGTAGCCGCTACCATGAAACAAAAC
>ML976664.1:1185830-1385523 GCA_010015655.1 Bimuria novae-zelandiae CBS 107.79 | reverse complement strand
ATACAAAAGTCAAGCACGTCGACATCCACCAGCTCTGGATTCGACAGGAGGTCACCGCCTCACGTATCAACGTCAAATGGGTCCCCACCGATCATATGCCTGCCGACGGACTTACAAAGATTCTACCCAAGCAGAAGTTTGCAGACTTCGTCTGCCAAATTGGCCTTGTTGATATTACCGAGCGCCTGAAGGGCCTGCGTCAAACCGATGGCGACGATCTTGATGGTATCTACATACACTGATGCTGATTAGCTGTCATTGACTCCCTGCCTGGGCGTCCACGCCAGCTGGGGGGTGTGTCACGGTTTATGGCTCTTACCCTCTGAGATGGATACTCCTACCCTCGCATGATTGCTACTCACTCTGTTGAGAGTACTATGCCTATCTGGGACTAGCGTTGTTTGTGCCCGCGCACCTATATCTTCAGTAGCTCCTAGATAGTACAACCTCAGTTCAATCCTACAATCTTTTCCACTGCGTACTGTCCGCTCAGCACTCTGCTTACCGCGACACTATATGTAATTAGAAAGGCTATTTACGACACGCTAGGCCTTAACCTTAGCGCCATACCTAGCGCCTTAAAGACTAGGACAGGATAGGCCATCACCCCTACTAATAACAAGACAAGAGACAGCCTCATAGAACAGGGAAAGAAAGATTTAATAATAAGCGCTATAAGAGGCAGCACAGCTAAGCTACTATAAAAATAGTTTAACTATACTATACCTAACGTCCCTAGCGCGTACTAATCCTTGCTAGGCCTAAAGGTGCCAGTTACACACGATATAATAGAAGACAAGGTAGCTATACAGACAGGCTTACTGCCTACCAACTATAGATTGTTAAGGCATGGCGCTAATAAAGACGGAACTATTACCTAGATTATCTCCTTTATAAAGAAAGTGCGACAATTTAGGCTCTTAGGTAATAGTAGCGCCTTAAGGGCGATTACTAAGACCCTAGCTATATAATAATATAACCTAGGCTACTAAAGCTACTACAACCTACTAAAATGCGTGCGCCTCCCCCGCTATAACAACTATGGTAAGAAATAAGAGGACTACACAGGCCCCCTAGGCTTAAGATGCACCTATCTAGTGCAGTGCGCTAACTATCTTAGCCTATATTAGGTAGGGCATATTAACTACTTAGCAGCGCTATGCCAAGTTAACAAGCAGGTTATTAGGCTAATAAGGAGGGAGATAGGCACATACTGCCGCGCTGGTTGCCAGGCCTATGAGCACGCTAACCGCCCGTCCCTAGGTACCAAAATAGAGGCAGCAACCGCGGCAGCCCAGGATAGCTTACCGGAGCTCCGTAATGGCCTATATAGTGCCCCCGCTACCTCTAGCTTACATCTAGCAGGCATAGCAACAACGCCACTAAACGCTAATAAGCGACGTAACCCAGGACTAGAGGCGTTAATAAGGCCCTCTACTCGCCCACAACGCTCCACTTATATCCCTAGGAACCTAAATCTAGTAGTAATGTCGGCGCGCAGCGTTGCGCCACCTTAAGATTATATAGCTTTATTTTTATTAGAGAGAGACGTAAGCATAAGCGACAAGAATAATCTTTTATATTAAGCACACCTATATAGAGATAAAGAACTCCCCTTAGGGAGCGTAATATATAGGTTAGCTAGATAAATGTGGGGCGAAGCTCGCCTAGCCATATTACAGCCCTAGAGATCGCTTTTTAAGAAGGTATTAACGTAGTATGCATACAAGAGCTAGCTACGTAGCCTAGCACCCGCACCTTAAACTACCTAAGCTACTAGTTACACCTACCTATTAATAGCTAGGACAACCCCTAGCATAGGGGGATATAGAGACCTAAAGTTCTTATTTACACGCTAAAAGGCGCATAGCTCCACATTACGACTATAGCGCCCCTACAGGACAGGGACAGATAATGGATTTAGGTTAACGGGGTCTCTATTCTTAACATCTATAGGCAGCCTCAGACCACGCTAGTCCTAGAGTATATTACAGGCCTCACCCCCCTAGCAAGATGCCTAGTAGGGGGAGACTTTAACACTAAGCACGATATATTTAAGCCTAGTATTACTACCTTATAAGGCGGCGCCGAGCTTACGCGCTAGGCCATAGTTAGTAGCATAAACTATATTAGAGAACCTAGCAGAGCTACCTATAGAGCTAGCTATATCTTAGACCTTAGCTTCTCTAATATCGCCTTCGCGAAGATAAAGGTGCGCGACGACCTGCACTACGGCTCTAATTACGCTACCCTAGTTACGACACTATTAGGTAGAGGCACACTAAGCCGCGAATAATATTACTTTAGGCTTTCTAAAAAGAAGCTTCTTCCCTTTACCTAACTAGTTATAATAGGTATGCCACAGCTGCCCTTAATAGTAGTGGCCTCTAACTTACGCTAAGTAGAAGAGTGCGCTACAGCGCTAACCTTATTACTTTAAAATACTTTACGCAAAACTAGCTGCCTAAAGAGGGAAGGCAAGAAGGCGGCACCTTAGTAGATAGACAAGTGCGCTAACGCCAGGCGCCTGCACCTTAAGTCTAGACGGGGCCATATAGGCACCTAGACCCTAGAGACTTATAGCTTCCTAACTATAGTAAAAAAGGCTAAGAGATAATACTAGCAATATACTATTAATAGCGTAAAGGAGGACTCTAACCTCTTTTAAATTATAGGCTAGCATAAGCTTAAGCTAATAAGACTAGACCCGCCGCTAGCCTACGAGGGGCGCTATATTACTAACCCGCAAGAGAAAGCTAAGACGCTTAGATAAGTAATACTCTACTATTTTAATAGTAGTAATAACTTACTAGAGGCTCTAGCACCTAACGTCTAAGGATTACAAAGCTATTACGCCCTCCCCTAGGACCTATACCTTTCCCCTAAAGAGGTTAAGCGTAACATAATAAGAGTCTTAAGCACCTTACCTAGCACAAATAAGATTACTATTTGCATGCTTACTGTATGCTAGCACTATATTTAGACGTATCTTACTAGCCTATACTAGCGCTGTCTAGCCCTTAGCTACTTCCCCCACGCGTGGAGGGTCGCAGAGGTTATTATAGTACCTAAGATAGGCAAAAAGGATAAATCCTCCCCTAGATTATAGAGACCTATCGCCTTGCTATCCTGCCTAGGCAAGGGCCTAGAGAGAATCTTAGTAAGGAGATTTACTAGCACTGCCATGGCACACAGTATACTAAGCCCCTAACACGGGGGGGCTCTCCCTAAGAAATTAGCCATGGACCTAGTAGCTACCTTTATATATAACGTAGAGGACGCCTTCTCCAACGGCTAGCACGTTACTATAGTCACTATAGACATCTAAGGCGCCTTTAACGCACTTCTTAGAAATTAACTTCTATATAGGATAAAGACTTAAGGATAGCATAATAGCGCCTTCCTAATCGTGAAAAACTTCCTCTAGGACCGCCGCGTCTAAGTGTAATTAGAAGAAGCCACCATAGCGCCCCACCTAGTACAGTGCGGGACGCCGCAGGGCTCACCACTATTACTAGTGCTATACACACTTTATCTGGCAGAGCTACTTTAGCAAGACCCTGCCAGGCGCTTTAGGTACGCAGATAATATCTGCCTTTATAGGTAATCCTACTTCCTAGACTAGAACGTAGAAATGCTGGCAGAAGACATAGGCGCTATAAATTCCTAAAAAGACGCTAATTACGTAGTATTTACCCTAGAGAAACTTAAAATAATACACCTAACTAAGCAGAAAAGTAACTATTCGCTACCTATTTAGATTAACAATTAGCTTATCTTCTAACCTACACTACTAAATAAGGCGCTACGCTAGCTAGGTGTTTACTTTAATAAGAAGCTTAATTTTAAAACACACGTTGCTACTTACGTAGCTAAAGGACGCGTAGTTGCATAGCACATCTATAGCCTTGCTAGGATCTAGCACGGCCTACTAGCCAGCTTACTACGCAAAGCGGTAATCTCATGCGTACTACTACGCCTACTATATAGAAACGAGGCCTGGTATAGAGGGCGCACGAAGCCCCCTAAGATTATAAGAGCCGCGTAGAACCAAAAGGTTAGCATACGACTCGGGTGGCATATTACCGCCCTGGAAAAGGCCCTTACGATAGCGATTAGAGGCGTCGTCCCTGCCTACCGCACTACGCCTACTGCCACGCTGTATAGAGACGCAGGTATTCCCTTAGTAGCTATAGCGCTTAAAGAGTGTAAGGCGAGGTTCGCTATACGCCTATACTATATTAATAAAGGACACTCGCTTATAGCGTGCACGCGACTAACTATAGCATATAGAGGAAGAGGCGCCAGACGCCTGCAGCGCCTACACATAAAAGTTTAACTACTTATATAGCTATTCGCACTAGTACCCCGCCCTATACTACTATAACTACACTATTCTAACAAGTGCCGAACAGACCCTATAAATAATAAGCCTAAAAAGCTTGCTACTAAAGAATTTAAACAATGGTGGACAAGCCTGCCTACTAAGACAATTATAGTGTTCTTAGACGGCTTATAACAGCGCACAGAAAACGGCAAGCGCCACGTAACCTATAGATACGCTATATACCAGGGCCAGAGTCTACTATACACAGGCAAAGGCTCCCTTAACACGCGGGCCCACGTCTTCGACGCAGAAGCAGTAGGGGCCTAAAGAGGTCTTTAATACGTATTATAAACTTAGGCGCACTACCTAAGCCAGACCTAGATATATGTAGACAGCACATTAGTTATCTAGGGTATTAGGGGAGACCCCGCGCTGTTATCCTAGTGGGCCTTTATACGCTGCTAGGAAGCTATAGACACCTAAAATATCTAAATCTAATAGTTACTAGGCTATATAGGCATTAAAGGCAATAAGCTAGCTAATTAGCTAAGAGACAAGGTAGCTAAGGACCTACGCCTACCTATAGGGAAGGTAGCTAACCCTATAATATTAGGTCTACAATCTAATGCGCGCGTATACGTACGCGCTATATAATAAAAGTAGTAGCGCACACGCATACTAAATCTCTCTATATAGTATAACTAGTGGGGCCTAGCATACACCCCCTCTAGGCAACCGCCGGAGCTGGAGCTTACACGCCCCGCCCTGGCCAAGCTCCTATCCATGAGGACAAGACACGGCAACTACGCCTAGTACTATAGGAAGTTTAAGCATAATAAGAAGACCCTCGCGTGCACCTGTAGAGTAGACCTAGCCCTAGACTATATTATACACTACCTACGGACAGTGCGACGCTTTAACTACTAGCCGTAACACCTAATATATCCCCTAACAGACACTAGAGAAGAAATATAGTACCTTAGGGCGCTAAGCCTAAAAAAATATATAACTTTTTTTATACTTAGTGCTAGTAACAGCACACGTTAGTAAATAACTAGCTAACTACGTTATAGGCAAGTAGACGTAAACCCTTACTTTAGGTAAAGTAAATACGCTACCTGCTTTTAACTTGCTAAGGTATCTACTATATAAGACTAAGCTCTCTCTTTTGTATACCTATATGCGTGTATATATCTCTCCTTACCTCTAATAAGTCTTGGCATGCTTCTGTATAGGACTAGGGGCAGGTAAAAGGCTACCCTATTTCCCACTATTATCACACAAAGGCTAGATTAAACAGCTGAGTCGCCCCTATTTAGAGAGGGACAGTAGTAAGAAAGACCGCTCCTACAGCAGCGGTAGCACTAGCATGAGTGGCCCTTACTAAGTGCAGGGCACGTCTACATACCCCCTGGGAGGTTATATAGGACGTAAAACCAATACTACTACTACTACTACTTGTGTCTCGGTATAGTACTGCAATGGCTAAGCAAAGTATGGTTTATTACGAATTGGTTCTAAAGACGTTGCTAACATATTTAGAACGCAAAAGACATGGGCATATTAGTCAAGAAACTGGTTATAACTCTGACGATAATAGAGATGATGCTATTCTCTTTTAAGCCTCCTCCTCAGGCCATGTTAGAGCTCGCAGCTCCTCTCGGAAAAGACAGTCTCTAGCTATAAGGGATAGACTAGCTCTAGACACTTAATTAACAACACAAGAGAGCGATTCAACATTGACATCAACCCCAACACTATCTAAACGTGTTGCCATCCCATTAAGATTACCTTTGTCTCAGCTAAGTCTCCAGCGTTAAGTACTTTAATAGAATCTTAATGTCCAATCCCAGCGAACAGCCCCTAAGCTTAGAGAAAAGGAGGCAATAGTACAGAAACAGGAGCTGCAAAACTGCTTGCTTGAACTAGAGCTACTTAAGAGGGAGAGAGCTTTGAGCCTAGGAAATTAAGACCTACTCAGCACGTAGAATGAATGGAAACGTGTTCTGAACACGTTGGGGTTATAATAACATGCAGGCTTACTGTAGTTATTTTAAGTAGGGTTGTCACATGCATTAGAAGAAAGAACTGTAGTAAGATAGATTACTGCAATAGCTATTAGGTGCCAAACCTGTTTATACCACCCTGAGAACACCTTGTAGACTATATCCTAACTTATTGAGAACGGATTCTGAAAGTGCTGAGAATATTATCCCAACATGTTGGGATTAGACTTCAACTTCCTCAGCACCGTCCGAGTCATCCTAACCCTTGAACTATTTGACACTGTTACATCTATTAGTCTAATAGCATTCTGAACATGTTAAGAACCGATTTTAAACATAATAGATAGGGGAAATACCATTGCCCCCACCTCGTCGGCACAGTGCGCAAGGCACAGTGCCACCAGCCTTCTTAATTATACCGGCTGCCCGGCTGTAGTTGATCTGAACACATCGGTAACAGGTTATTAATAACTTAAGAACACATTAGCATACATCGCCAGTAGTTTAACCCTTCTTCTTATTTGTTTTCTTAAAGGTAGGAATCTTAAGTTGTTCAGAACCTGTTGGGATTGTGACCAGAACAGACTCAGCAGCCTTTTTGCTGCGAAGACAGGGAGTCGGGGGCAGCTCAGGCACGTTCAGATTATGTTAGGAAGCCTTTTTGAATGCGATCTCGTTGTTTGTCTTTATGACGGCCGAATACCAGACTGTAGATCTGTTAGGAACGTGTTAAAAACGGGTTCAGAATAACTTGCTCCGAGCTGCTGATATTTTTGCCATACTAGGATTTCCAGTAGACTCTGATGCCAGCACTTAAATATCCGTGATGCTTCTTGACGTGATTGACAAGTCGCCTCAACTTTGCAACGCGTTCTGAACATGTTAGGAACCTTTTGATCAGTTATGCAAACATGTTCTGAATAGGTTGAGAACAGGACTTTTCTCACCCCACAGAGCTCATCGCCCACCTTCACCCTGCAATATACCTCTCTAAGGTGAATCTCGATGAAGTCGTTCTCATTCTAAACACGTTGGGAATGGGTTCAGATCGCCTTCAAGGTACCTTTACCGGTTCGAAAGGCTCAGCGCCAAAGGGAGCGCAGGTGTCAGATTGGAGGGGTAATCTGATGAGATGAAAAGATGATGATTGATTAAGATGAATTGAGGTATGAATTCTGTGTTAATTGTGTCCTGTTTTCCTAAGAGGTCTAGGACTCTACCTTTTATCTTTAGGTTGCCTGCCTAGATATCTCTTACTTTATTCCTTGCGTCATTCCTTGCGCGTTAAGCGAGGGCGGAATACAAGGGCGGAATGCAAGGGCGTAAGTGCGCCAGCCTCCTTGCATATACAAAGGACCATGTAATCAGACACACCCCCTCAGCATGGGCGGAATGTACGGGCGTAAGTGCGCCAGCCTCCTTGCAGATGCAAAGGGCCATATAATCGGACACACCCCCTTAGCTTGGGCCTATCCTTAAGCTGGACCTTTCGCATTTGTCTATTATTCTAACTTAAAGCCCTCTATTCTTTGCTGTAGATCCTGCAGGGCAACCTCTTAATTAGTAATCTTATCTAATATATCTTTAAGTCCTAGTTTACTTAGAACCTTGCTCTATTTATTTACAAGCAGGGCCTTTATAAGTCTATCTGCGGCCATGTCCTCTAAGTGTTAATAGTCTACCTTAATTATTCGTAGTGCGACCTCTTGTCTTAGCTAATAATTATAGATATCTACATAACGAAGCTTAGTCTGCAACTTGGCAATTTCTTTAGTAATAAGTCGGATTATTTACTAATTATTATAATTAATTATAATAAGGGAGTCGCTGAGGTTGCTCTTCAGCTCCTTTAGTAATCGAGATGTAAATAGTGCCTTCTTAGCCACTTGCGATAGTGCTAGTAATTTGGCTTTAGTTATTAATATAGTAACTATATCTTGCTTGTTTGCTTTCCAGGCGATTAGGCTACTAAATAGCTTAATAATGTATCCTTGCGAGCTCTTGCGGTCGAGTGTATTGTTAGTAAAGGATGCGTCGCTTGCCACTTCTAAAGTATCTGCACCCCTAAGCTAAAGACCTAGTAATCTGGTATTAGCAAGGTAGAGGAGAACTTGGTTAGCAGTCGCTTAGTACTCTTTACTTAGGTTAGACAGGAATTATAATAATTAGGAACTTGCAAAGGCGATATCTAGCCAAGATGTAACTATAATATAGAGAATTAATCCGACTTTGCGCTAGTATTAATTAATCTCACCCTTGCTAGCTAGTCCTGTCCTTAAAAGTAATTCGATTAAACCTATTAGGGTATTATAGCAAATCTTATAGTGATCAATAAGGCGCGATATTTTATTAATATATAAAGCTTATAAAAGCTAGATCTTTCTGCTCGAGCGGTCCCTAATAATTTCAATTCCTAGAAACTACTGCAGGTCTTTGCCACCCGTAAGTGTAAATTTAGTACCTATTATTACAAGAGCAGCTTTAGCAGCCTGCTTTTATAACTTATTATAGGCAATAATAAGGTTATCTATATAGAAGAAGATAATAATGCCGTCCTTAATAAGGTAGCATGGCTCGTGGGGCACTGTTTCAAAGCCAATATCACGGAGCGTTAATGTAAACTCTCTTTACCAGAGTAGTGGAGATATGCGCAGTCTATATAGTGCTTTGTGTAGTTTAAGGACTGTGCCTACTCGCGTGCCTGCTCGCGAGTAGCCGCAAGGCATTCTGTGAGGTTTGATGTTTGCCACTGAGCTGATGGCTTGTTTTCCTTTTGTTTGTTTTTGATGTTTGCCACCGAGCTGATGGCTTATTTTCCTTTTGTTTGCTGTTTGCCAGTTATCTAGGATGTTTGCGCCTGGGTATATAGGAGATAGCTTACCTCTAGAGGCAGACGGGGGGGGATAGACATCAGTTATTTGGTTCATAGTTATGAGCCCGGTATAGCGTTTTGTCGGGTAACTTAGCTATTGCAGTCGGTAATTGCTCTTAGTCGTCTAATCTTTCACACATACTATTTATTTGCCCTCTCCATACAATTACAATGACGGCCGAATTGCAGGCAGCATTCCAAGCTATGGGAGTGATCCTTAAGACGCCCAAGGACTGGCAATCATGGCTATTTTTGCGTAAAGATACAGCGCAACAGTATAGGCTGTGGGAGTACGTAGATCCTGACGTGCCGGAGGCAGATTTAAGGCAATTAACAGCGCCTACTCCGCCAGAGCTAAAAGACGCGTTGCCACGTGCAGGGGCAAATAGGGAACTAATCCCTATACTAGTAAATTACACTAAGCAAGATCTTAACGACAAAGGGTTTGCGCGCTACTAATTTTTATATTAGAGATATAAGCAAGATCTTTTAGTATTTAAGCGTTAGTAAAGAGCGCTTACTATCTTTAACTCTAAAATAGCGCGCACTATATATTAACGCAACCTATACTTACTATAAAGTAAAGACACTACTTATACATGTCTAGTTACCCTTAAGGTCTACTTATTACTTACGATAACCGCAATTAAGCGCGAACTAAAGGAGAAGTATCGCTAATTATATATGCTACTAAGGGATAAGAGTATAGAGATTTAGCTAAGGGACTAGCTTAACGTAACAAGGCAGGCGTATGTAGTTTCGCTATTAGACGTTGCGGACAACTAATTAGTAGAGGATTTTTTAGTAGCTATTAAGGCAGTAGATCTAGAGTATAGAGCGCCTGCGCTAGCAAGTTATCTTAAGTAATAGCGCACTAGCTAGACAACTGCTCTATTATTAAAAGACAAGATCGCGACATATAAGGACTACTTACGGACAACTCGACCTAGGGCCCTTTAACTTGCAGTAATAGCAGGAGAGCTTTAAGCAGCAAAGACTATCTAAGAGATAGATAAGAATAGCTCTAACGATAAGGGC
Organism: Bimuria novae-zelandiae CBS 107.79; assembly: GCA_010015655.1. Lineage (NCBI taxonomy): Eukaryota > Fungi > Ascomycota > Dothideomycetes > Pleosporales > Didymosphaeriaceae > Bimuria > Bimuria novae-zelandiae. Next base: position 1,375,280 of record ML976664.1, on the reverse strand, counting down.
AAGAACTACTTATGTAGATTTCGCCACTAGTAGGAGAACTGCTATTACCTTAACCTACATGCTAAAGGCAGGCGCGTGGACTTTAAGGATAAGAAGTCTATACGAGAGCGCATTAAGAAGACTTACTAGGATAACGCTGGCTTAAAAGAAAAGGTAGAGGAGTACCTAGGCAAATAGCGTAAGCGCAATAACATAGACATTAAGGAGATAATTATAGCAGATAATAGTAAAGCTCCTACTGCTCTAGCTACTTATACGGCAAATTTTATAGCAGAGGCTGTCCTTATAGACGACGACTCTCCGCCTTTTAGAGATCTTAAAGTCGCAGCTATTGCAGAAGATAACAGTTTATAGGACTGCTAGATTCTAGACCTAGGCAGTAATACTTACATTATTAATTTAGAAGACTAAGTAGGCTAGGAGAGGGAGCGTAAGGAGTATAACGGCAGGACTATTACTACTAGAGTAAGTTACATTCTAGTAGAAGCCTAGGGTAAAGTCAGCCTCTCTATCTATACGCCGTCTAGTGTTAAGAGCTTAGCACTTACTTACGTCGCCTTTATGCTAGGCTTCTTAACAAGCGTTATAGGCCTGGGCCGCTATCGTGATGTAGGCATTTACTTTAACTCTGGCAAAGACATTCTGTATAGAAGCTTAGAGGTAATTACTTATTTAGAGTACCAGCGGGGCTACTAGTTACTAGACATTAAGACAAGTAAGCGACTAAAGTAGCTAACGTTATTTACCTTTGTAATAAGGATAGCGCTATTAAGGATACTAAAACCTGCCTAGAAACTTAGCGCGAAGCTTGCTTATGCTATATAAGGTTATTTATTAAAAGAGGTAGTCTAATACTTATAAGATAATATAGTTAGCGTTAAAGTGACGGACGTCGAGCAGCAGGACCTTAATTGCTAGGTCTATTATAAGGCGAAGCTTACGCAGCAGGTGTCTAGGCGTATACTAGTAGACGTGGCGGAGCGCCTGTTTTATCGTATTACTATTAACGTTTTATAAATCCGCGAGCACGGCAAGCTCTACTATAATCGCGATAGGTACGCTGCTCATGCGGTAGACGAGTATTCTAAAAAGAATAAGGTAGAAATAACTAGAACAAGAAACGCGAGAGAGCTGCGTCCCTAGCTACTTAGTGTAATTTAGCGGATCTAGAGGCAGTTTAATTGCGACGTAATTATTATAAAAGCTAATAATAAGAAGGGATTTAGGTTTAAGAGTCTTTATAATAAATTAGGCATACGCTTAGAGCTGCGGGTATTAGACACACTAGAGTAGAATGGCGGCGCTAAAATAGCTAGGAAGACGCTTAGTATAAAGGCAAGAGCGCTAACGTTGCAGGCTAACTTACCTAAGAAGCTAGCGAATAAGATATACAAGATAGCAAGGTACTTACTTAACCGTACGCCAACAAGGTCGTTAGGCTAGAAAACTCTATATAAAATTATTTAGAGACACAAGCCTATTGTCTCCTATATGCGGCCTATTAGTTATTAAGCATATGTATTAAATAAGCACCTGCTAAAGGCTGCAAAGACATAGTCTAGGGCTTTTATTAGCCATCTTGTAGGGTACGATTCGACTAATATCTTTAGGATTTAGCTACTAATAAAGGACCAAGTTGTTCGCGTAAAAGACGTTGTTTTTAACCTAAGTTGTTTCTATAAAGGCAGCAAAGATGTGTATAACAGGCAAGCAGTTACGAGATCTGTTAAGCTATTAGATATACTAGAGATGCTAAATAAAGATAATATTAAAGTAGAAAACTTACTAATAACACGGCAAGCGCGAGCGCGTACATTACTCTAGTAATTAACTACGTCTAACAAGGGAGTTCTCTCCTAAGTTAAGCATAGAGTGGATGAGAAGGCTTCCGCTATTACTAAGCAAGTTAAAGAGATACAGCGTATAGTGGATGCTCTATTTCGCGACATATTATGCCCGGTAGCTGGAAATCTGGACAATCGAGGCGACAACGTTATTCTGGACGAACAAATTCAAACGCTAGAAAACAAGTTAGAGCAAGACGAGGCTTAATTATAGCAATAGCTAGGGGGTGAGGAGGATTTGGTGTCAAGGGGGAGCACGCAGACCTAGGAGTGTAGTAATAAGAAATAAAGCGCCTTACCTAATAAGGAAAGAGTCTTAGCATAAGAAGATAGAGACACTTAATTTTTTAACGCGTACTCAACACCGCCTTTACCTACCTAGCAACTAGTCATAAACCATTCTATAACTAAAATACTAGACTATGTGCCTAACATGCATACGAACAATGCTCCTCAGCGTTAAAACCTTGATTTTTTAGAGGAAAATATCGTTTCAGGCAGGCGTGAGCGTAGGCCAACGAACCGCAATAATCCTTAGTTACATATGGCAATTTTTGGCGCTAGGCGCGTTAGCGAATATCTTTATACTTTTATAACTTTAATAAACGTTAAGCAAGGCTAAAATAGCGGATTTAGCTTTCTTAACAACCAGCAACTTCACAGGAGCCAATTACCGCCTAAACCAAAGTCTATACACTAGCTAAAGTATCACCAATTCGGCAAGCAGTTTATGGAGGCTATTTAACAAGAGTATCGCTAGGTGTGGGACAAGGGCTGTTTCCGCAAGACAAAGATAACTAGAAAGATAGTAGCTAAGCAAGGTATTAAGGTGCTCCCGCTTATATAGGTATTTAATTACAAGTTTAACAAGGACGGCTATTTTTACAAGTTTAAGGCGCGGCTTGTTATACGAGGAGACCTTAAGGAGTAGTATAAAGACACTTACGCAGCGACGCTAGCAGCACGAAGTTTTCAGGCCCTACTAGCAATCGCTAACAAGTTCAACCTAGAGCTTTAGCAGTATAACGCGCCCAACGCTTTCTTAAACGCCCTACTTAATCGCAAGCTCTTAGTAGAGACCCCAGACGTCTTTAGTAATGATGGCGAGTTCCTAGAGGTCTTGCGCGCTCTATATAGTTTAAAGGAGTTAGCACTGCTCTAGTACAAAGATTTCCGTTACACAGTCGAGAAATTAGGCCTTAAGCGTGTCCTAGGGTTCCCATGCTTATATACAAACAATTACCTTATATTGTTTATCTTTATTAATAATATTACAATCGCCTATTATCGCAGTAACTAACGTTTGTTCGACAGCATTGCTAGCAAGCTTGTTAAATACTACAACTTAAAGACAATAGGAGAACTTACATAGTTCCTAGGCGTATAAGTACTTCGAGACAGGAAGCAGCGCAAGATTTAGTTATTACAGGATAAGTATATTAATAAGGTCGCTTATCGATTTAATGTAAAGCTAGAGGGCAAGACGCTAGAGGCTCTACTACTACAATACGCAAACAACTTGCAGGCTTCTATAGAGGAGCCTAATGCCAAACGACGGACGTATTACTAGCAATTAGTTAGTAGTTTAGCATATATTACTTACTAGACGCGTCCAGATGTTGCGCGCTCGCATATTATTTTAGCATATTACCTTACTAATCCTGGGCAGTTGCATGTACAGTACGCACTTAAGGTATAGGTCTATCTCCTAGCAACAAAGTACTACGCTCTCCAGGGCAGTAGTAATAACAGCGACGGCGCCACCAAAATCCTCGCTAGAGGTAACCTTAATCCTATCTTTTACGGAGCATTAGACGCGTCGTATGCGGACGTTATAGAGACGCGCTAGAGTAGCCACGGCTATCTCTTCCTACTATATAATTTGCTAGTTAATTAGAGATCTACGGTGCAAAGGACTATTAGCAAGTTAATAACAGAGACAGAGCTACTTGCTCTATTAACCGCTAGATTATAACTTTAGGAATAGTTGCGCTTTTTTAAGGGGATTAGTTTTAAGCTAAATAAGACGCTGGTTATTATATGTGACAACTAGCAAATAGTAGGCATTATTAATAAGCAAGAAGACTGCCTAAAAACGAGCATTAAACACGTAGACATACACCAGATGTGGATCCGTTAAGAAGTAGAGGCAGGACGACTCTATGTAAGATAGGTGCTAACAACCGAGATGCTAGCAGACGGGCTCACGAAGTTGCTCTTAAAGCAGAAACATGCGGAGTTTGTAAGGCAGCTCCATCTCGTAGATCTCCGTGGACGATTTGTCGGGAAAAACGTCAAGTAAAAAGCTCAACACCATGAAATCTGGCGATAGCCACTTTTGCGGGTACGTCTACGGCTTCATATACAGGGCGATCGCCCCTCCAGCATGTGGGAGGTGCGAGGGGGTGTGTGAGGTTTAATATTTGCCACTAAGCTAATGGCTTGTTTTCCTTTTGTTTGTTTTTGATGTTTGCCACCGAGCTAATGGCTTATTTTCCTTTTGTTTGCTGTTTGCCAGTTATCTAGGATGTTTGCGCCTGGGTATATAGGAGATAGCTTACCTCTAGAGGCAGACGGGGGGGGATAGACATCAGTTATTTGGTTCATACATTCTCATGTAGATTTCTCTGTCCAGCTTTGCATGGACAAACGCGTTGGTAACGTCGTGTTAGATAAGCTCTAGGTTAAGCCAAGCTATAATCGCTATAAGCATGCAGAATAATTATCCTATAAGTGTTACGGCATAGGTTTCTTGCGAGGTAAGGTGCCACTGTTAATCGCCTCGCACTACTAGCCTTGCTTTGCATTTCTGCAATCGATGGTGTCACAGTGGATGAGGGCCTAGTTTCAGCCCTGTTTCAGGACCCCTGCCTACCCCTGTGTCTAGTACTATATAGGCCCCTCCGGGACCCCCAATAAACCTCAGTAGACTCCTCCATTCCTCCCTTACAGATGGTGTTTATTAAATTTATAGGTATATACCTACATGTAGTTAAGGATTTAATAGCCTGCTGCCTTTACTAGAGCTGCTACGACCTCACTCTAAGACTTTATTTCCTTGTAGCTCTATAGATGGGAACGTTCTGCTTCCTTCTACATATCATAGAGTGGGTGATCTTCGAGCTTGTTTTAGCATGTGGGTAGCTCTAAAAGCACGCTTCGATGTGGCTTCTTGCCTAATGTAATTATTTATCAAAGCTGCGCTTTATTAAGGGCCTTACCTTTGTATTTACCGCTACTACCAGCTTTAGTGCCTGCTATAAAGGCTACGGCCTATGGGCTTGTTTGCAGCTGCCCTATTTACACTATTTAGGGTAGTATAGCTTAATTACCTCCTGCCATTAATTGTGCAAGGAGTGTCACTAGTGGCGGCGTTAATAGAGGCGTTAGATATTTATACCTAGCTCTCCTACCTTGCCTATACTTAGGAGCTCCTTTAACCTCTCCCTCTAGCGCTTTACTAATTATCTTATCCTTAAAGAAGGACTTAGTGGCATGCTCTTATTAAGGTGAGAAAGGTAACTCTACTAATCGCACCTAGGCCGCTATTTCTTCTAATATGCTATGCATAAGGTTTCCTATTAGGTCTTTAGTTTTGCCTGAGAACACCGTATCCTCGTTGAATATTATATTACGAGTACTGATTATCTTTGCTAGAGAGGGAATCTATATTCTCTAGATGTTAGTTAATCTATAGCTAATAAGGTAGCTAATCCATGCTTTAGGGTTAAGCCTCTGAAGCCTACTTTTGTCGCGTTTTATATCGTCGGTCATTGCAAAGGCTTTGCAGCTATATGCTTTTAGGTAAGCTTAATTAGCCTTCTTTAGTTAGGTAACAATGCCGTTCTAAAGGGCTACTGTCGTAAAGAACACTTTATATAGAGATTGCTATTAATTAGCGTAGTTTGGCGTTTAATTGTACAAGTAGACTGCGGCTTGGGTAATCTTAGGCTATATCTACTAGGGTAGGTTAGAGTTAAGTCGCATCGCGCGCGCTTTCTCCTTAATTACACCTCTTAAGCGTTCTACTCCTCTATTTTATGCTTAAGTATTAGATACTAAAGGCTTAATCTTAATATCTTGCGCTGTGCACCACTTCTTAACATTTACCTTAATAGAGAAAATCTTATTATTAGATTTAATAATTTTTACCGTAACGTTGTATTGCACTTTTATAAACTGTATAAAGGTGCTAAGTAATTTAATAATTAAACGTGCTAGGCGGTTATCCTTAAAGTAAAAGTCCCATGCGAAGCCGGAGAATTAGTTAGTAATTAGTATTTAACTCTTCTCTCTTGTTAAGCTGTCTGCTTTATAGTCGTGAAAATCAATTGCGACTCGCTCGCTGGGACCTTTTATTAGCTCCCTAGCTTGCCAGCGTATTTGCTATTTTAGTTTTGCTTTACCGCAGGCATCACACTTAATAGTAGGGAGGCTTTTAATCCTTACCCCCTTAAATTACTGCACGAGGTGTTCGAGGGCCTAAGGGCCTAGATAGCTTAGTCGTTAGTACCAGGTCCACGCATTTGCCTTCTACGGTCTTTATTTAGTGCGCGTATTAGTTTTGTAAGTAGCATGCGCAGCTTCAGTAGGTGTACTATCTACTGGCCTTATTCTGTGTTCTAACACCTATTGTCTATGCAATTCTTAAAGTTCTGCTAGCACAGTATTGTCTCTTCTCTTTAGAGTAATTAGTTCTACCCTTATGTCCCACCAAAGGCCTTGCCTCTGGAGTAATCGGAACGATACAAGATTACAGAGTAGATTAGGGTAATAGGCTATATTATCTAGCTATATTAATTAATTACCGTTTGCACTCTAAACGTTAAGATAGACGCTCTTATATCCTTTAATCTATATTTATGTATTTCCTGCCTATATAAAGTCTCCTGGCGCCGGTGGCCGGTATGAGATAAAGTAATCGATGTCGTTAAAAATATGGCAGGTTGTGCCTAAATCGAGTATAGCTGAGCGTCGCAATAGGTACGTATTTAGGTTAGTGTAGAAGGATGCGGCGTTAAAGCTCGCTAGGATTTTAGTAATCTTACGTCTATCTAGTTATTCATCATTAGTCTTAGTAATTCGAGGTAGAGTAGAAGTATGTGATTATTTAATTTTAGGTGCCTGTAATCTGGCCTTTTTTGTTCTTTTTAACTTCTCTTAGAAGTCGGTATCATGTTCTAGCCTAAGCTTAACTAGCTTTACTATAAGAGGGTTTAGTCTAAACTAGTCTAGCTGCTTGTCTAAAAAGGCATAGAAACAGTCTTAAAGACTATAGCGTAGTTCACAAGCAAGGTAATAATTGCCACTAACTACTATTAGCTTAAGGCTCTAAGGTAACTACTTAGATCTAGTACGTTAACTATCGTTTAGTTATTTATAGTTCTAAGGTTGTCCCTAACTTTTAGATAATGCTGCTTTATCCATAAGAGAGGCGTCCCTGTCTGTGGCCTAGGTGGGTTTACTACCTTTAGCGAGAGATAACCCTGTAGTAGTAAAAGTGCCCTTTTGTTTGCCCTTAGTTAGGTGCTATAGAATTATGTAGTCTTAGAAAAGTTTTATTATGTGCTTTCGTGAGACAGCTTTATCCTTGCTTCTATATTACTAAAAGGTCGTCACCTATATAGGTGTGACATGAACAACTGCCTTTATAAAGTCTTCTTTCACTAAGTCTAGCCTTTAAAGCTCTAGGACCTAATTAGTTTCTACTTCTATAGCTGCGTGATCGTACTCAGAGAGCCATGTAGCTTATAATCTAGCCATTCTTATTAGCTTAAGCGCTTCTTGATACCTTGTTCTTAAGCGTCTGTATTTATCTTAATAGTTAACCCTAATTGTGATTATAAGGTTATTTATCTATTACTTAATTGTTTCTTTAGGAATATAGTAGTTATTCTGCAAATGCGCGAAGATTATTAACTAGAGAAAAGTTACTACCTTATTAAGGTCTGCCTTTTCTTCCTAATAGGCTCGATCCATGACCTTATAGATCTCGAGCTGTCCTTTGTAGTAGTCGCTATTGTCTTTATATGCTTTCGCGCCTGCCGGCGATAAATAAGATAGTAATATTAGTGCGTTGTTTGGGTTCGCATTCGTGTAGACGGCGTTTAGCTAGTAGTTACCTATCAGCGGAGGCATTGGCATAACAGGTTTCTACTTTGGTTTATCTGTCAGCGCTGGGTCGATAATGTTCTAGACCTTAAGGAATTAGCATCTTATTTTAAGCTGTTTCAGCCATAGTGTGTAATTCGTGTAGTTGGTCAGGATTACTGTAGGATTTCTAAGGGTCGATAGGGCCATTGCAATTGGCTTAATTAAGGTAGTGTTAGTTAAGGCAGTGAGACTCTTAATTATTAGATTAGAGGGGTAATCTAATAAGATAAAAAGATAATAATTAATTAAGATAAATTAAGGTATTAATTCTGTGTTAATTATGTCCTATTTTTCTAAGAGGTCTAGGACTCTACCTTTTATCTTTAGGTTACTTGCCTAGATATCCCTTGCTTTATTCCTTGCGTTATTCCTTGCGCGTTAAGCGAGGGCGGAATGCAAGGGCGGAATGCAAGGGCGTAAGTGCGCCAGCCTCCTTGCATATGTAAAGGACCATGTGATCAGACACACCCCCTCAGCATGGGCGGAATGTACGGGCGTAAGTGCGCCAGCCTCCTTGCAGATGCAAAGGGCCATGTAATCGGACAGCAGGCAAGGGCTCGATACGCTTTGTAGGATTCCTAGAACACGATTAGATCGAATATTTATCGTAATAAAGGGTCCTTACGCTTATTAGGAGTTGTTTCGACATGTTGGCGAGGTGTTGTTGTGATGTTCGGGTTTGGTTGGTCGGGTTAGGTAAGAGGATTTTAGGTTGGTCAGGTTATCTGTTGTATGCGAAAATCGGTGATAAGCGAGAGAGCCCTCGGTTATTTTTTTTCCCCCACCAATTTGTATGAGGAATCGCAAAATCAAGTAGATCCACTACTAACCTACTAATAGTTACTTAATTTAATTATAGTAAATTAAAGCTTTTTACTTATATAGAGATACGCCTATACTAACTTTTTTAAGTGTTTTTAACCGCGCGCACGCCATGTTTCGCGCCTATAGCGTCTCTATTATCTCCCACCAACCTCGACCTACTCTATATATCACACCTAGTACTAGAGGACTAGAGACTCGCGTGAGGATTAATATATACCAATTCCTCCTATTAGGATAGACTAGGAAATAGATTGCTGAGCGTAAAGGCTGCTCTGTTAGTGCGGTGCGCAACGTAAAGATGAACCTACACGACCATGGCAGCATACGGCGCCTACTAGAGCCTAGCGTGAAGCTTAGGAGACCCCCTAACATTAGTAAAGAGGATAGTAAAGCTCTATTTAAAGAGCTAATTTGGTCGGGATAGAAATACCAAGATGAGATGGCGTACTAGTTATAGATAGAGAGGGGTATTAAAATTAACTAATTAAACATCTCCCGGTTCCTCTCCGAGCGCGGTTAGACTAAGAGAGCCCTACGACTTTTCTCTATTGGACGAAACGACGACCTTAGAGAGGCCTATCGACAGAGCATAAGACGGTTCACGCAGGAGGATCTGGTGTTTCTTAATAAAAGCATATTTAACGAGAAAACTGGCTGGCGTCACAAGGCTTATAGGCCCGTGGGTAGTACAAGTCGATATACCCAGGATATAACTCGCGGGAAGACCTGGGCTATCCTACTAGCTTATACTATTAATAGTTACCTACCTTGTACAGGAATTAAAGAGGGTTACTATAACTACGAAGAGTTTATTAACTAGATCTGCAACTATCTCCTTCCTACTCTATAGCAAACCTACGGGGACTGGCCAATAGTTATTGTATTAGACAACGTCTTAATCCATACTAACAACGAGGTTATAGAGATTCTTAAGGCCGCTGGCTATATGGTACGGTTCCTCCTATCGTATTCACCCGACTATAACCCTATCGAGCTTACCTTCTCTGTTTTGAAGTACTAGATTAAAAGGAATTATTTATACTGTCGTTAACAGTATAGTTTATTTGGATTATTTTTAAAGGAGGCAGTTTTCAAGAGTTGCTATAATTAATTTGCGAGAAAACACTTTAAATACGCTACTGGAGGTTTATATATAGAGCAGGATAAGCTTAATCGAGTGAGGTTAGAGATCCGAGCTCAGCGCGGTAGGGATCACGCCAAGGATGCGGAGGACGATAAGGTTAATAAGGAGTAGAGCTAGTATATTAATTAATTTCTATATTTTTAATTTTGTAGTACTAAATTTAAGAAAACAAGAACGCCTTAGACTAGGAAAATCTACTATAAATCGCTTAGACTAGCTCTGCCATTTATGTAGTGTCTGCGCGCTCTCGAGCAGATCTATATATAATTTTAAACTAACGCAGATCGTCGTAAAAGTAACGTATAATACTATCCTTTAGCCTATACGGCGCGCTCGTCGCTACTAAATATAAGTTGCTCCTTAGTACTAACATGTCCTTAAGGTCCTTCACGCTCTATCTCTACTCTAGGGCTACTTGCTAAGCTTGTATGTAGTCCTCCTGGTTATCCTCTGGCTGCTCTGCGATGAGCCACTCGAAAAACGCCTTTACGTGAGCTCGTGAGTCGGCCTTACCAGCTCCACTAAGGGGGCTTGAACTAAGGACTAGTAGGGTGGTTTGTATAGGCGTCGTCGGTGGGAGAATCGGTGGGAGAATCGGTGGGAGAATTGGTGGGAGAGCTGGTGGAGCCGCCATCTAATAAGGTACGTACGGAGAGTGGTATGGGGGAGGGTAAGCTGGGCCTAATATTATAAGTCTCTGCTGCTCACGCGCTTGCTATCTTATCTCTTAAGCCTCTGCCCTCTCTTCCTCTACGTCCTGTATACAAAGGATCTAGTCTCTAACGCGTTATTTTTTAGCCTCTCTTATTAGCTTCTTTAAGTTATCTTTATCCTTATTTAACGATAATCCGCGGCGCTTCTTCTTTCGTTAGTTATAAGGATTTACCTTAAGCTAGTTCCCCGTGGATAACCTCTAGTATTTAATTAAACTAGCCGGCGACTGGGCTACGTACGCAGTCCCTTTAAGTATACCCTTAGACTATAACTCTAAATTAATTTCTCTAACGGCAAAGTGCTCGTGAGAAGCTAGATAAACAAAATAGGTATAGTAGTAGTTATTATAAAGCTTAACGCGGCACTCCTACATGCGCGTAATCTAGCTCTAATTACTTATTACTAAGGCTATATCCTCTACTCTCTGCCAAGCTCGCGACTCCTTTAGTAACTACCTAGTACGCGGAGCAACTAATTCTCCGGCTCTAGTAGTTGCTATAGGGCTTCCTTATAGATCCGACGAGGGCTCTACAACTAACCTGTTACGCGGAAACGCCTTTGTAACCGCATTATAAATAACCTTTACTTCTACCTTAAAGTCTACCCTACCCGTTAGCGGTACAAGCTTGTACTTCTTTACGTAGTAGTCCACCCCAGCTGGTAGCCTTAGCTCTTTACTTATACTAAAATCCTCTAAGGTTACATGCTGCTAGCTAGCTCCTTTATAGTTAGCACGATAGGTAACTATACGCGAGGTAACGCGGTACGTTCTCTTAGTAATAAAGCTCTATATAAGTAGTCCTGTAATTATCGAGCTAACTTTATCCTTAATATAACTTAGTAAGAAGAAAACACGAGATTTAGCTTCCTCTACTATTAGCTAACTATCCGCCTTATCACCGTTCACGCGCACTAAATAGGTTACAGAGATCTTGTATTTAAGAACTAACTCTGGCGGAGAGGACTCTCTGGGTAGAGGAGCAGCTGGAGGAGCAGCTTGAGGAATTAAATCGTCGGGGTTGAAGGGCGGAATAATAGGTGGAGATGACCGTACATACTCCGGCTCTGGCGGCGGCGGCGGCTGCTCCTCCCGAGCTGGGGCAGCAGGAACACTTTTTTTTGGCAGGCGCGGCTGCCTTTTTAGATGGCTTCGCTGCCTTCTTCGGGGCTGGTTTACCCTTAGCAGCAGCTGCTGGCGCCTGGTAAGCTCCATCCGCGTCCCACCACCGAACCGACTTACGCGCAGCTGTAGGCTTCTCAGCAAGCTTCTCGGCACCACCAGCAACCTCCCTATCCACTAGAGACTGACCCTGTACCCTGGCACGCGTAGAAAGGGCTGGCGGGCAATAGAGCAAGTCCTTTAAGCCTGTTTTTCGCGCTAGGGTTGCTTTTAAGCGCGCTGCAAGCGTTTTTTGCGACTTCGAGGAGGTTCCTATTAGTCTACAACGTTAGTACGACTCTAAAAAAACGCCTACAAAGTCTATCCCTGTGTATTTAAGAAGCTTCAACTTACTGCTGGTTATAGTAGGCTATTGTTGAGGTGTTACACGAAAAACCGCTCGATTTTGAGATTCCTCATACAAATTGGGGGGGGGGGGGGGGGAAATTAACCGAGGGCTCTCTCGCTTATCACCGATTTTCGCATACAACAGATTGTTTGGTATGGTCGAGTTACCTAATTAAAATTAGCCGAGTTAAAATCATGGTGGGGTTACCTGCAACCATTGATCTTGCCTCCTACATAATAAAGGAGTGGATGGAGACTAATTCTTCCGTCGCTGAGGTGAAGCAGCTATAAGTAGAAGTGTGTTTACGTAGGACTCCCCAATGAAATAATCACTCTCATACTCTGCATTTTGTTTCACTGCGACGTCTAATTACTTGGGCCTCCACTTGCCTACTCCCATCACAACTCATCATAACCCACCCCCATCGCTCAGCTAGATGTTTCGGAGGACATAAGCTTCGAGAGGATCTTTTCACAGAAGGATGTGAGAGATGGCGCATTCATAATGTCCAGAGTTGTTACCAGACATCCCAGCTCGGTTCTCACCCAGTTTCGGACCTCCACGGAGGCCAAGGAGTCTGTGCCATAGACACTGATTGGCCGGCCAGGATCCATGGGGTCCGAAAGTCGTAGTACGCGCATGAAGCATCCATTGATCACATCGATGACAGCCTTCAGCCTCGCGGCAGGGTCTGCCGACTCGGTACGCAACAGGAGGAACAGCGTCTGCACGTCCGCGTTGCTATTGTCGCTGCTGGGCTCAAGCTCCTTGGACCCTGTGTGGCTGCTGAAGAGTGGCGAAAAGCGCGCATCTGTCTTCAAGACTGAGTCATTCGGTTGCGGATAAGTCAACCCCGTGACCATGGGGCTGTGTACGAGCTCGTGGGGAGCTGCGTTACCATTTGCTGGCGGTGCGTCCTGCTTCAGTAGCGCGAAATAGAGAATCTTCGTCAATTGGGCCTCGTTCAAGCCCCTATACATGCGCGAATCAGTAGAGCTCTGGAGCTTGGCACTCTCCGCAATGACACCAGAGTCTTCGCTGATACCCAGGTCGATTGAACAGGCTGGTCTACCTTGAGCACGGCGCCACGCAGCGAAAGCGTCCAGGAAGACGTTTCCGGCGGCGTAGTTGGCTTGGGCAGCGTGTCCAATAATACCGGACAGGGATGAAAGCATGGTGAATGAATCGAGCTTCAGATTAAGGGACTCGGCGGCTTTGTGCAGATTCCACGTTCCACGGACCTTGCACTGGAGAGCCTCGTGGTATTCGGCAAGAGTCATGGACTCGAAAGGTCGATCCTACACATGATCAACCTTCCTCTTTCGCCAGTACGTCAAGTCAGGAAATACTTACCCGAAGGACCATTGCTCCCTGGATGATACCTACAATAGGCACCGTCGTCTTTTCCATGGCTGCAGTGACATCTTCCGCTTTTGTCACGTCGCCGATCAGGAGATCGATATGGCATCCCAGGGCATTGATTTGCTTGATCACATATCTGGATTTATCATCCGCATAGCCACTGCGAGACATAACAGCAAGATGTTTTGCGCCTTGCTGTGCCAGGTAGATAGCCAAACCTCCGCAGAGACCACGGAGACTGCTGACAATGAGATAGCAACCATCTGTGCGAAGGCCAAGGCTTCTCGGCGCTCGTCGGATCTGTTTGAGTTGGAGTCAGTAAAGTTGTGCTCACATACCACATAGCAAGTCCAGTGAAGCAAGTCGAACTTACTGGAACCATGATTTCAGGTGTCGGGGTATCCTGCGACAGCACCACTTTCCCAATGTGCGTTCCTGGCCGCAGGAAGCGGAAGGCGGCCGGGATTTCGGTCCACGAGAACTTATGAATGGGTGCAATTGGCTTGATGAAGCCGCCTTCGACGAGTTCAAAGAGCTTGGACATCAGACGGGATATGAGGGCATCCGAGGCCTTCTCAGGTGACAAATCAACTGCTCTGAAAGAGCTGTTGCGATCGAATGGAGCCATTGGTAGGTTGTTTCGGTCTAGAACGTCCCTCTTGCCTAGCTCTACCATGATTCCACCATCGGCGAGGATGCGGAACGACTCGTCAAGCATATCGCCGACCAAGGAGTTGAGGACAACGTCCATTCCTTTGCCATCCGTCGCTGCCAGGATCTGATCGCCGAACTCTGTGTTTCGCGAGTTAAAGATGCGGTTGTCCGGAAGGCCGAATGCGGATTTGAGGAATTCCTTCTTCTCCGGTGTGCCTACGGTAACATATACCTCTGCGCCGACATACTGTGCGAGCTGGATGGCGGCAATTCCTACACCACCTGCGGCAGAATGGATGAGCACGCTCTTGCCACGGGACAGGCTAGCATGGTCGAGAAGAGAGTGGACACCGGTCAAATAGACGATTGGTAGGGTTGCTGCCTCCTCGAACGTCATAGCATCGGGAATGCGGTGAACACGAGCGGGCGTGGTATGCGTGCGGTTGGCAAAGCAACCTTTACCGAAAACTACCACGCGATCTCCGACCGACAATCCTGATACACCGGGCGCTACTTTTGTGATAACACCCGCGGCCTCGTGGCCCAGTGCGGTTTCGTCACCGGGAACAATGCCCACTGTTCCCGTGTCAGCCTAGATTGCCGTGCTGCATAAAAGAACTGGGTAGAACTCACTTGTAACGACTACGTCCTTGTAGTTGAGCCCGGCTGCGTATATTTCTACCTCTACCATGCCTTCGGGCAGAGGGGAAGGCTCAGCTGCCACCTCGCCAAAGTGGATCGAATCCAAGTTTCCGAGCCTCTCACAGCGCAACTGAACCATGGTGTCGCTCTTGTGCAGGTCCACTACTTCGGTCTTCCTCTCACTCGGGCTATCGTTTTGGGCTGACGTTAGCTCGCGGTCGACATAGACACGACTGGTCGAAATGACACCCCCTCGTTCCATAAAGTCGTAATCGATGGGAACGCGCGGGTCGAAAGCGCCTGATGATGTTGTGTCCCACACCCTCTGGAGGCAGGCTGAGATGGCGGCAACAGTTGAAGGCCCAGTGGGGTTCTCAACATCCAGGGTCCAGAAAGGCACTTGCTCCTCTGCGCGAATGGTAGACAGAAAACCCACTGCCGCCGCCCTGGTGGGATCCTGGGCCCTGCTAGTGACCCAAAGCAGGGGACGTTGCAGTACGGTGAGGTGTTTTAGGAGCTTCCACTGCTCGTCGTTGAGGCCATCCATGATGGGGGTGAAAAGCTCATCGAAAACAACAACGACTGCTGTGCTGGAAGAAATATCTTGCATAGGATCGAGGGAACCTTTTACTAGCCATTTTTCGGCAACAAGAGCATCAGTAACATCAGCCATACTCTTGGAGTAGGAGTCTTGAGCAGTAGCATCCAAGAGGCTAACCCGAGTGACGTGCTTGGAGGGAATTTCCTGTTCTTCCACAGCCGTAGCCGCAGTTTGCTTCTCTACTCGGGTGATGCTCACTCCGTTCGGCAGTTGGATGCTCTTTCCAAGCGACAAAATACCGGGCAAGCCATTTGCAATGACGAATCCGCCCTCTTTAGAAGAGAGGGCGAGACTCTGGACGACGGCTTCCGGTTGAGCCACTTCGTCTTGTCCCACGTTCACAATCGCAAGGTCAATGCTTCCGGCTTCGGCAATTGCCAGCGGCTTAGTGACATCCATGGCCAAGTGGAATTGTGGGCGAGGTACACGCGAGTTTAGACGTTCCTGGGCTTGAAGCAAGGTTTTGGGGTCGCGCACGGCGAAGTGATACTGTGAACAGCCGCTGCGAACCGAAGTGTCAACTGCATCTTCACCCAGCTCCATCCAAAGATTGGAGTCATCGAGGTTACTGAGATTGATTTCGAAGACGCTGAGTCCGGGAGACTTGTGTGCTACCATGTCGATGAGTTGTTGCACGTTCTTGTCGGACAACCACTTGGCGCTAGCACTTGCATCGCCTTCCATGAGCATGTCAATGTTAGCGTTCCAATTGACGCGCATGAATTGATGGGGAACTTTCTCCGCGTCGCTGGTTTCCATTTCTGCGGATGCCAGACCTTTCATTTGGAACAGCAACGCGCCGTCTTGCGGGTCGTACAGGTCGACGCTGGTTGCGTAGTTGCGAGCGTTCTTGGCGTCTCCAACACCGATGAAATTTGCAGAGGCATAGGCAATGCCTTCGGTTGGCTTCCGTGCTTGTCGCTCACTTCCGGATTCGATGACAATGCTGTCGATAGTCTTGGGTACCAGAACAGGATCACCGGGTCGCGGCAAGTGGCCTTTCCATAGAGCAGCAGTTGCCGCTTGGAAGCATCCATCTATGACGGCGGGGTGAAGTGGGTAGAATGACTGGCCCTTGGGGTGAGATGGCGGAGGTTCGAGATTCACCGTCGATCGGCTTCGGTGCTGGCCCATTGTAGACTCAACCATGAGATGCTTCTGGAAAGAAGGACCAAAGTTGTATCCCATCTCTGCCAGAGTCTTGTACCAAAATCGAGCACTTGTGGCCAGTTCCAGGGGCGGGACCGATTTGGAAGTGGGCTGATAGTCTGTTTCGACACATACCATGCCCGTGCTGTGGACGTAATCGATATCGACGCCTTCCTGCTCGGAGCACATCTGGTATTCGTACCAAGACCGGGTTGAGCCTCCCTTGACTGGTGTAAGCGCCAAGGAGACTCTGGTATCCCTGTCTTCTGTAATGACCAGCGCACGTAGCAACCTGACATCGCGGAGCCTGAAGCGGTAGCGGGCTGGTGGCTCTTTCTCCCACTTGGTCATCATGGCTGTTTGATACATGGCTTCCACAGCCATTGCTACGTAACCAGCTGCCTGAACGGACGCACTCGTCAGTAATAATCATGGACTGGAGTGATATTCAACGTACCGGGAACACAACATCGGTGCCCAACTTGTGATCTCTGAGCCATGGAAGATTGGCGAGCTTGAAAGTTCCTTTGAACACAGGAGCGTTCCAGCCGACGGAGCTCATCTTGGAGCCAACAAGGTCGTGATTGATGAACTGCTTGAATCGCCAGTCCTTGCTTGCCCGAGTTTCGTGCCAGTACCGCGTCGAATGGTTCCAGACGTAGTTTGGAAGGTCGATGATGACCTTGGATGTTTGAGAGCTCAAACGATTGACTTTGGCTAGACTGACGTTCTTGTCACCAGCTAAGAAGAGACGGCCTGCTGCTTCATACATGGGAAGGGTCGATTCACTGTTTCGTTTCAGCGCTGAACCATACTGGCCATCTTTGCCAAGAGCTTTCTTGATCTGTGAGACAGGCCCGGCGAGCGCGTTGCTGGGCCCGATCTCAAGGAGAAAATCCGCGTTGATTTGCTTGAGAAGTTCTGTTGTTGCACCTGAGAATCGCACTGCCGAGACCATGTTTCGCTTCCAGTATGCGGCATCAAGGGCAGTACCTGGGTCAACTGCGGCGCTTGTCACCGAACTGAACATGGTAACTGGCTTCCTCCTCCCGTGCAGGGCTTTTGAAGACTTTTCGAACACGCCGTCGTCGCGAAGCATGTCCTCGTAGAGATCACCGACCTCATTCATGTAGTCTGAATGATACGCCATGTCTACAAGAAGTAGCCTGGCGAAATGACTGTCATCCTGCAACCGGTCGCGCAAATCTTCAAGCTCCGATACAAGACCTGACAAAGTCAAGCTGTTCGGGCTGTTATAGCAGGCGATCTGGATCTTGGTCTCCTTTTGCTCGAGATACTTCTGAACGGTCTGCTCGTTGACTCCGACAGCAAGCATGCCTACACGTGAGACTGGGGGCTTCTTCTTGGATGCTTGGCCGCGGTAGTATGCAAGCCTGATCGCAACAGATGACGTGATGAAGCCAGCAGCGAAAGCAGCAGCGATTTCGCCAGACGAATGACCGACTACGGCCTGGGGACGGATGCCCCAATCCTCTAGAACCCGAAGCAGGGCAATCTGTAGGGCAGTGACCAGAGGTTGTGAGAATTCAGGATGGCGCAGGTATTCGACCGTCCGGGAAGCCGTTAGCTCCTCTAAAAGTGACCACTTGGGTGGGTTGGGGATGCCTTGGAGGACGCTATCGAGGTCCTCGACTGCGCTTCGGGCCAGAGGAAAGTTTTCAATCAACTCAGCACCCATGGTAGGCCATTGCGCTCCCTGGCCAGTGAATACGAAGGCAACCTTGGGTGGGTTCGATGCACGTTTGCCGCGTATCAAGGTCCCTTGGTCGATGAACTTTGGATTGGAGCGTGTGATCGCAAATGCCCCATAGTAGTGCCAGGTACGCCTTTCCGAGAGAGTATACGCCAGGTCGCCAAGTTCGAGAGAAACCAGAGGATTCTGCAAGTGTGTGTTCAGTCTCTTCACGTAGTCGTCGAGAGATGATTGGTCGTTTGCTGAAAAGTACAATAGCGTCGGGGGGCTATCGAACTGGGTGAATTCTTCAGCTTCCTCCTCTTCGTCATCATCATCGAAGAAGTTCGTTGTCAGCTTCTTGTACGATGATACATGCCGAGATAGTCCTTGCGAGTCGTTCTCAACCACGACATGGACATTTGCTCCACCGAAGCCGAAAGAGTTGACGCCTGCCCTCCGGATACCGTCTGCTCCGGTGGCTGGCCACGGCAAAGACATCCTGCTAGCTTTGATGTGGAGGTTCTTCCAGTCGATGTTGGGGTTTGGGTTGAAGAACAAAGGCGTTCCGGGAATTATGCCCTTTTCAAGGGAAAGGGTGGCTTTCAAGAGACCCGACAGTCCCGCTGCCGGCTCAGAGTGGCCAATATTACTCTTGATGGATCCGATAATCAGTTCGTCGCCCTCTTTGCGGCCCTTTCCGAAGACAATTGCCGCGCCCCTAGCCTCAATTGGGTCGCCGGCTAGGGTGCCGGTGCCGTGCGCTTCTAGGTAATGGGTTTTGAGGAATTTCTCTTCCCCGAAACCGGCATTCTTGAAGGCCTGCCTGATGACCATGGCCTGCGCTTCTGAGCTGGGGTTTGCGATGCCGTTGGTGCGCCCGGAAGCATTCACAGCACTGCCCCGTATGACAGCCCGGATCGGATCGCCGTCCCGGACGGCCTCGTCGAGCCTTTTCAAGAAGAAACAGTTCACTCCTTCTGCCTTGGCGTAGCCATCTGCCGACGCGTCAAAGCTCTTGGACTTTCCTGACCCAGACTGCGTGACATTCATCATGCCCACTTCCTGGTTATGCTCTGGGGTGAGCCACAAGTTGGCCCCGCCGACTAGCATCGCATCGGCTTGGTGGCTGTCGAGATATCGGCATGCTACATCCAGCGAGGTGAGACCTGCTGAGCATGCCGTATCTACTGTCATGCTAGGTCCATGAACATTCAGAAAGTGACTGACTCGATTGCTCAGAAGCGCAGTTGCCACTCCAATTGTGATGGACTCAGCCTCGTACTCAGGATCACGGTGCTGGATGGCGCCGTAATCTTTTGGGGACACGTTAGCAACAGCTCACACGTCTTGCGGAAGCTCGATCCATACCTATGAAGTTGGTCCCGACAATGACGCCAGTGGTGGTGCCGCTCAGTGTCTCGATGGGTACACCACTGTTCTCGAGACATTCGTAGGCCACCTCGAGTATTTGTCGCTGTTGCGGGTCCATGGCAATGCACTCTGCGCGGCTCAGGTTGAAGAATTGACCGTCAAACAATGCCGGGTCAACGTCCTCAATGAACATGCCACCGGGGGACTTCATGGTCCTTGGGCGGCCGGGGTTAAGCTTGTCGTAGTGGCCATTCAAGGAGAACCGTGATGCGGGAGGTTCGTTCTTGGCCACACCTCCTCTTTCGAGGAGCTCCCATAGCGCGGTGGGCGAGCTGCTATGCCCTGGAAGGCGGCACGCCATCCCCACGATGGCAATGGGGGTCTGGTTGCGAGAAGAGGGGCTCGATTCGAAGCCATTGTCGCTGGAGCTTCCCGCACTGATGCTCGACGTATTGATTTTGTCGTAGCTATCCACGGAGGAGCTCGGGCGAGAATCCATGGTCTTCTTCGATACGATTTCCGTCCAGAAACCTTCGTGTCGTTTGTCGTGTCCTCAAGCCAGAGGCAAGCAGATGGTGATTCCGGATGCTGGAATACCTGCTTTTATCAACTCGTTGTGTGAGGCTTGGTGGAAGACGTAACATTCACATGCCACTATCTTGACAAAGGACGATCAAGCGAACAACTTATGCGTTGCTAGTGTCCGTGATACAGACCCACGCTTATGCGGTACATGCTATCTAGAGATTTGCCTCCAAGATCGGTCTCGTTCCAGCTTACCTGCATGTGCATGAGATTAAGCTCATCACAGTAGATACCGCTGGAACTGCTTACCGCGCCCGCCTATTTGGGATACATGGTGATTACATGCATTCTACAACTTCCTTATCTGGTCACCTTTTCCCGTAGCGATCCCAAGTCGTGCAGTGGAAGCTTATACAAGTGCTTCTCTTCATACAAACATCACTGCTTCATCTATCACGTATTCTTCACAGCCCACCCTGCTTACTCGGTACTCAGCACCGCCATGTCCAACAAAGAAGATATCGAGTTCAAGACCATTGACGGGCTCACCCTCCGGGGATGGCTCTTTCCCGGCCCGCCACGAGGCCCAGCCATTATCATGACGCCTGGATTCAACCTCACCAAAGACATGATCATCTTCGAGGCGGGCCAGTTCCTCAATGCGCTTGGATTCACCGTCATGGGGTACGATCCAAGGTGCATAGGGAAGAGCGACGGCGTGCCACGCAACGACATCCAACCATTCAAGAACGTTGAGGACTACCACGACGCCCTCACTTTCCTCAAGATGCACAAGCGCGATCTCGTCGATCCCGAGCGCATCGCCTACTGGGGCTACTCGTTCAGCGGGGCGGTAGCTCTCTGCGCCGCCGCCCTCGACAAGCGCGCCAAAGCCGTGATAGCGTGCTCGGCCCTCACGACTTGGGAATTCTCAAAGTGGAAGCAGGTTCTGGCCAAAGCGATGAAAGACCGGGAGTCGCAGCTCGCCGGTAACCAGGCCATGTACTTGCCGCTCTTGACCGAGACGGGCGAGCAGCCCGCTGGGTTTGGCAAGGGGTACCAGAAGGAGGACGTGCTGGGCATCATCAACCGACACGCGTCCATCGAGCCCAGCTTCATTCCTCGAACCACGCTGCAGACGTATTACAACATGGCTGCGTTCCGTCCGCTGGCGCTGATGAAGTTTGTCAATCCGACGCCCGTCTTGCTCATGACGGGCGAGGACGACGAGATTTCGCCTCCTGAGATGCAGAGATCGCTGATCTACGATGTGTTCGAGGGACCCAAGGAGTTTGTTTCGGTGCCCAAGAAGGCGCACATGGATATTTTGACGGGCGATGGATCAATGGAGGTTTTTGAGAAACAGGCCGAGTTCCTCCATAGAGTCTTCGCTAAGACGAAGGAGGTCAACGGCAAGAACGGGATGCGAGCGGCGAACGCTGCGAATGATGTTGCGGTCAAAGCTTGACGACATGGCGCTGCATAGAAGAAGAGTTTGTTAGCAAGGCACTTGTGGTTTCGTCACCTAGCTAGTACCCATGATAGAATTGTATGCACACTTGGCCTGGGATTTCCCGATCACCATCTTCCCAACACTTGCACGCTTGCTGGGGCAGTAATCTGGCGTCTGCACTACCACCGAATTCTGCCGCGCGTAATGCTGCCTCGTTGATCGAGAAGGGTCGCGATGCATGCTGACGCGCCTGTTATTCTTGCGGTCCCAGGGCCTCGTGTACTTGCGCTGTGTAACAGAGGCTACTATGTACGGCGTCAGTGGCTGCCGCTCTGCCGATCTCGATACCCCTGCGCTCGCTAGTGCGCTACGCCCTGCACATATCATTCCGGTCAGCGGGCATGAAAGACGCTGTGACAAGCAGGGGTGTGCATCTCCCATTCACAGCTGCTAATTAACGCAGAATCTTCTCGACACGGCCTGTCAGGCTATCTCGTCATGCCACGCCTCAACTCGGTACGCTGTAGGCTCCAGAGAAGTTGGATTGGAATGTAGTTGAGTGGCTGGTTGGAGATGAAACGCATTGCCTCGTATCTAAATTCAAACATCGCAGGTCACCTGGGTAGGGGCTCTCCAGCTGCTCGGGTATTGGGTGCCTAGATCAGGATTCTTCATGGAGCCAGTAAACAACCTCCCACAAGTTGCTGTGTGGGGACGGACGGATGCGGTAAGCCGACGGGATGCTTACTGTTTGTTATTGCCGGCCCGTGCTCGTATGCGGGTAAGCAGGCCGGGCGAAACGAGCGCACAAGCGTGGGGGCGCGGGCCCGCTTTGTGTAAGCCGCTCGGGCCCATCAGAGAGGAGAGAGAACCACCCACACCCTCCACGCCACGCATCGTCTCTACTGCTGCCCGTCAGCGAGCCAGCACAACCTCACCATGGCCGAGCCAGACAGCCAGGAACAGCGTCCCCTCAGCCAAACCTCCAAACATGGACCGCGCGAGAAGATGGAGCCCAGTGGCGAGGCGGCCGCTCCAGAAGCACAGTACCCTTCGGTGCTCATTCGCACCGTTGTGGTTTCCAGCCTCATGCTCGCGATATTCCTGGTATCTTGATTCCCTTCTGCAAAGCACGGCGTTGGTCGCTAATCGGTTCTTCGTGCAGATTGCTCTCGACATGGCAAGTCTCAACACGCCATTGCGCGCGTGTTGCTCAGTCTAACTAATGTTCAGAGCATCATCGGAACCGCGATACCGGTTATTACGACTCAATTCAACAGCATGGCGGATGCGGGATGGTACGGAAGGTAAGCTTCAGCAGCCCACCGTGAGCAGACCCGCCAGACACTGACCCATCTCGACTCACAGTGCCTTCTTCCTCACGCTTACGGCCTTCGTCTCAGCCTGGGGCAAGGCATACAAGTACTTTTCGCTGCGCCTGGTCTTTATCCTCGCCCTGTTTCTGTTTGAAGCCGGAAGTCTCCTGTGCGCATTGGCACCGAACAGCATTGCCCTCATCTGCGGCCGCGCCATCCAAGGCCTCGGTGGCGCGGGCATATCGGGGGGAAGCTACACCATCACGGCCTTTGTCTGCCCGCCGCGCCTCCAGCCCGTCGTTATCGGCCTGATGGGCTCCGTTTTCACCGTCGCCAGCGTCGTGGGACCTCTCCTGGGCGGCGCATTCTCGTCGTCGCACCTCACGTGGAGATGGTGCTTTTACATCAACCTCCCCATCGGCGCCGTCACCATGTTCTGCATCTCTCTGTTCTTTCGGACGCCGAAGGCCGCCAAAGCCAGTCATGGGGCGCCCCTGAGGGAGAAGCTACTAAGTTTCGATCCGCTGGGGCTGGTGTTGGTGTTTGCCGCGGTGTTGTGTTTCTTCATGGCGATACAGTGGGGGGGAGTCGTCTATTCGTGGCACTCGAGCGTCGTCATCGGTCTGCTGGTGGGCTGCGTCTTACTTTCCATCGTCTTCTTGGTGAACGGATGGCTCCAAGGCGATCGCTCGCTAGTCGTGCATCGGCTCCTACGGCAAAGATCGATTGCTGCAAGCGCAGCATTCATTCTATTGTGAGTTTACACGCTCCTCCCCATTGCCTGAAACCACCCCCCAACTGACACACATCCCAGCCTCAACGCCGGCAACATCGCCCTCCAGTACCTACTACCCATCTACTTCCAAGCCATCCAAGGAGACTCGCCCGTCCAAAGCGGCATCAAGATGATCCCATCGATCCTCACCACCGCTCTTGCGACTACGCTCGGCTCCGGGCTGGCCGGTCGACTGATGGTATTCCAGCCCTTTCTCCTCATCGCCGGCGCAACGGGCGCCCTGGGCTGCGGCCTCATGCTCACCTTCGACCTCAACCCCCATCTCGGCGCCATCATCGGCTTTCAGATCCTCTTCGGCGTAGGCGTCGGCCTCGGCGTCCAGCTCCCCAATCTCGTAGCAACCGTGACGAGTTCCCCCGACAACGTGGCTCTCACCATTTCCTCGGTTGCATGTAAGCGCCCCCGTGTTTTCAACGCAACCATAAGCTGACCCCATGCCTTCTTTCCCCCGTCTGCAGTCTTCATGATGCTAGCCGGCGGCTGGGGCGTCGCCGCCTCGGACGCGGCGCTCAACAACATGATTCTGCACAAGGTCCCGCAGTACGTGCCGGGACTCTCGGGGCAAGCCGTGCTGAGCGTGGGCGCGGCCGGCCTGCAGGATGCGTTTGGCGGCGCGGCGCTGCGCGGCGTGCGCCAGGCCTATCTGGATGGGCTTCGCGCGGGCTGGGCGCTGGGCGTCGCGGCCTTTGGCGCGGCCCTCGTGTGTGCCCTCGTGCCCAAGTGGCCCGGTCGGCTTGTGCGGCCTGGGCCTGCGTCTGGGCAAGAGGACGAGGAGGATGCGTGAGGGCTGAAGGCGCGGGGCTTGCTTGCGCTTTGGGGGTCGGGTGGGGATTTGTAGGATAGAGGCTTAGATTCGTTCCGTTTACTTGTATCAAGGCACGGTCCTCTCTTGCTGGGCCCATCGGGTGCACATGCATACGATTTTGGGGTGATAGGTGAGTAGTAATGGTGGAAAATAGCGTGGTGTTGAGGAGGAGAAGTCCCACTCACTAAAAGGTCCTAGGATCTTGGGCTTCTAGGGAGCTTGGGGCTTCACACAGAGCAATCGTTTAAATCATCGTCCCAAGACATGACAATCTGCTGCAACAGCCGGCGCCTGATTGTTGTATTCGAGTTCTAAACCAAGTGAAGTGCATAGCACGCTGACGACTCCAAAGTTGACCACCAAAGCTACACCAGCTCTCACCAACCCCGGTTCCACCTCGGGATCCACCATTTGCCTATTTATCAACCTTGACCCTCACTCCTCTGCTGCCCCAATGCGGCATCGGCGCCAGCATCTCCAGCGCAAACTCCACGTCCGACCTATCCGTCCCAAAGAGTTGAAACTCGTGGCGGCGAAGGATGGTCGCAAGCGTCACATAAAGCTCCATGTACGCCAGGTGCATCGCGATGCAAATCCTAGATCCGGAACCGAATGTGGTGAGGTAGTGCGTCAGGGGTTGGCGTCCGTCGGGGCCCCTTGGATCGTTCAGCCAGCGCTCTGGGCGGAAGACTAACGGGTCAGGGAAGATGTGGGGGTTAGTGTGCATGTGGTACGAGTCCATGCCCACAGCGGTGCCCGGGGGAATTACCCAGTTCCTGTATTGCATGGCGTGGAAGCGGTTGATGCGCGGGCTGCGTTGGACGGAGCCGAAGCCTAGACGGAGACCTGCATGCTGCTTAGTCCTGTTTACACGCTACCATCTTGGGTGGAAATCAAGCTTACTTTCGTTGACGACCGCCGTTAAGTATGGGAGCTTCTCTAGCTCGACCCAAGTGGGGATTTTGCTAGGGTCCGGCATCGCTTCGGTGAGCTCCGCCTGAAGACGGGCCAGGATGGCCGGTTGTTCTAGGCAGTGGAAGATACCCAGGACCATGGTCGACTTTACCGTCTCCATACCCGCACTGGTCAGGGCGAAGGCCTCCTGCGTCAGACGATCATACGACAGCTCCTGTGGTGGCAGGTTGGATGCGAGGATATCGTCAAAGATGGTGGCTTCGGCAGTGCCGCGCGACTCTTTTGGACTGTAGGTGCTCCTGGTCATATCCGCGAGGATCTCTCGGACTTGCTGGTTGATGCTGACCCGGAGGTCCAAGACGGGCTTGACCAAAGGTACCAACGTCGTGACTACGTTCACGGGGAGCCAGTCCATCCACGCCTGCAAGAATCTGAAGTGGGCGTTCCAGTGGCTGATCCACAGCGTGTTTGCCGTGACGCCCACGAGCGGTGCTTTGAAGTCGGGGGCTTCGGTGCAGTTTGTACAGCGGCGGAAGCACAGCTCAGTGACAATGTCGACGGCCAGGCACGAGAACATGTCGCCTAGGTTGAGGACGCGGTCTCGGCCTGCATATTCGGTGGAGATGCGGTGCGAGATGCGGTCGACGAGTTGGTTGACTCTGTCCTGGTGCTCGCGCAATCGCTGGCGCGAGAAGAAGCCGGCCATTGCTTGCCGTCGGGCGCGGTGCTGCTCGCCGCCCGGGGTGCTGAAGATGGCATCGGGGACGCCGAAGCGGTACCTCAGCTTCTCTTGCTTGTCTATGGGCCTCGCCGAACTGTTGTTGCAGTACACTTCGTACCAGTACTCGGGATCATCAATGTGCAGTTCGTCCGGGGTGATGCGCACGATGGGTCCATATTTCTCATGCATCCGCTTGATTTCCCACAGGAACTGGCCTCCATGGCGCTTGGCGACGAGGTCGTAGTACTTCTGGTACCAGTGCGTGGCCGCTGCCAGCTTTGGGCCGGGGAACCTGGAGATGGGCCTGAAGAACAGACGGTAGATGACGAGGCCGAGAGCATAAGAGACGGCGAGCAGGCAAAGTGCCGCTGGCAACAGGCCGGGTACGGCGAAAGCCATGCCGGAGGCAGTGAGTTGGGCTGGGTGGGCGTCGCAAAGGTGTCGCTACTTACCTCGCCCTCAGCGTGGTGATTTGAAGCTCGACATGTCGAATGGCTGCGCACCCCGGCCGCGATGGCATGCATGTGGCTCGAGGCTGGTGCTGGGGGGTTTGGGTGTTCGTTGACACGCTGCCCACTGCGCTCGAGGATCGGCCATGCAGATAAGCAGGGCGGCGCGGGCTGCTTAGGTGCAGTGCAGCCTGCTTATGTGCAGCCCCAGCCGTGCGGGTCCCGCGCCGCAGTCTAGCGCTAGCGTACCGGCGGCGCGGGCCGCACTAGCACCAGTGCGGAGCGCCATCCACCACGGCTGCGTGCCTTGTGCGACTTCCCTCCAGCCCTTGGCAGCCTGCTTAGAAATCAACGACGGCGGCCTTCCGTACTTTAACCCAAGCCACCTCCACACCCCGGACAAGGCTTGGTTGAGCACACAGACACCCTGACCTGACCACCCCACGCAACTACCATGGCTCCCACCGTGGCTCCCACCGTCGTCTTCGTCACTGGCGTCGGCCGAGGCACGTTCACCGCACCCCCCTTCCCCCACCAGCCTCTCGTTTCTCTAACCATTTCCAGGTATCGGCAAGGCCGTCACCGCTGCCTACCTCTCACGCCCCAGCCACGTTGTCATTGGAAGCGTCCGCGATGCAAAGGGTCCCCAGGCTGAAGACGTGAAGAAGCTGCCCGCGGCACACGGCTCGCGGCTACTCCTTGTCAGCATCGAGAACGCATCCCATGAGGATCCCAAGAAGGCTGTCGCCGAGATTGAGGCTGCTGGCATCGACCACATCGACATCGTCGTCTCCAACTCGGGCATCTCCCCCGAAAACGCCCCGCTCGATGCCGCTGACCCTGAGATCATCCTCGACGCCTTCAACGTCAACGCCCTCTCTTCAATCGTGCTGTTCCAGGCAGTGAACCCGCTGCTCCTCAAGTCCAGCGCCCCCAAGTGGATCTCCGTCTCCAGCCGTGCTGGCTCCATCGACACCGCAGAGGGTTGGTACTACTGGATCGGTGCCTACGGCGTCTCCAAGGCAGCCCAGAACTGGTTCACAAAGTAAGTGTTGCATTCCCGCAAGCACAAATTCAACATGACCTTGCTGACTCGGTAATCTTTAGGACTCTCCATGTCGGAAACCCAAATCTCACTGCCGTCGCGATCCACCCTGGGTGAGAGTTTCCTTTCAGAATTGGAGCCGAATCATGTCACTAACATGTGTGCGCTCGTTAGATTCGTCTACACAGACATGGGTGTTACCGCGGCAAAGGCCGCTGGCATTGACCTGCCAGCCACCTCGGCAGAGGAGAGCGCGTCCAAGATCCTGGAGACGATCGATTCGGCCAAGAGAGAAACGGTTTCAGGAAAGCTCATAGATGTCATCACTGGTGATGAAATTCCATGGTAGATAGTCGGGCATTCGGGTTTCCATGCCTTGTAATAACAACATGACTATCAAATGATGTTCTTTGCTGGTCCACTTGCACCTTCTCCAGCGTTCTTGATGATTTTCGGTAAGGCTACCGATACTTTTATCTTCGACGAAACAAAAAACTCGTTTTTGGCGGTCAGTGACACAGCTTGCTTTAGCGCCGCGCTAGTATTGCACTCCAAGTCCGCCCTGACAGTGACGAGCGTATGTACCGCGTTATTTCCGGTTAAAATGTTGATTGGCTCGGATTCGACGTTTGATTACACGTGGTCGACTGCAGGTACGTTTTTAGTAAATCAGCTCTTCGCTTTCGAGATTCTTTGCGGTGATCAAGCTACTCGAAGCCTCCTGAAGATTGTGTTCTATTTCCTCTGAAAAGGCTCTGACAGATGTATCGTTTGAGCTTTGATTGATTTGGTAGATAATCGAGCATGCTAAGTGCGCAGGTTCCGTCCGGTCGACCGTCGTCGTCCCCATGGGGGCCATACGAAGTTAGCCCTGATTGAGACCCATCTCCACCGACCATCGAGCACGGGTCCATCTCACATACTTCCCGTTT
Source organism: Bimuria novae-zelandiae CBS 107.79 (assembly GCA_010015655.1). NCBI lineage: Eukaryota > Fungi > Ascomycota > Dothideomycetes > Pleosporales > Didymosphaeriaceae > Bimuria > Bimuria novae-zelandiae. The sequence goes on along the minus strand of ML976664.1, from coordinate 1,346,660 downwards.
CACGATAAGCAGTGGCTTGCGAATTTGGCCCCTATTTTACGAAGATTGGACGCCGCATAAGCACTCCACTATAAGCAAGGGGCGTGTGGCGTTACGAGATGGCGTCCCGCTCGCGTGAGCCGGCACGCGAGCACTGCCGTATTCTAATTTGTCTTTCCCTGCCGAAGGCGGCTCCGCGTTGCGTGCACAGGCACACCATGCTGTGAGAATGAAGCACCTGGCTAGTCAACATGGCTGATGGCTGAATACGAACCGAAGGATTTGTACATCTCCTGCAAATCGACCGAGTCCGGGCCCGCATAAATACCTCCAATGTACGTTGCTCAGATGAGCATCGATACCACTAGATTCTCCACGCATTCTGGGGTTCGACATCGAAGTCTCCTTGAGTACAAAAAATGAGGGTTGTCCAGCTCGTGCTGATTGCGGTCATCAGTGGCCTAGCATCTGCAGCCACGAACTCTTCCTATCCCCGAGTCAACGCAGTATGCTCACCGCACGTCTCCAGTTACGATGTGTCACTGAAGAAACTCACAGTGTGCTGCTCTAGAGGCTGCTCTCCTGGGAGACGTAGCGTACCCCAACACGACCGCCTACATTCAGCTCAACAACTACTGGTCTGATCAACAACGCGAGACGCTCCCACGGTGCTTCGTGACGCCCAAGACCACACCAGACGTAGCCACCGTTCTCAAGATTCTAACACGCCAAAATGCACCTTTTACCGTCAAGAGCGGAGGCCACGTTCCGTTTCCCGGAGGATCCAGCATCGAAAATGGAGTCACAATCGACCTGGTCCATATAAACGGCGTCGACGTCTCAGCCGACCGCAAAACCGTATCCGTCGGCCCAGGAAACCGCTGGCTCAACGTCACCGAGAAGCTTGATCCTCTTGGCCTTGCAGTCGTTGGCGGCCGCGATCAGAACGTGGGCGTAAGCGGACTTCTTCTCGGCGGAGGGATTTCCTTCTTTTCTGGAATATACGGGTGGGCGTGCGACAACGTGCGCAAGTACGAAGTTGTGCTCGCATCAGGTAACGTCATCTACGCATCGCCCAATGAAAACAGCGATCTATACTGGGCATTGCGGGGCGGGGGTGGCTTGAACTATGGCGTTGTTACGCGCTTCGATCTCGCAGCCTTTGACCAGGGAGACCTATGGCTGCATATGCTGTCCTTCCCAGGAACCGAGAACAGAACCATCATTGTGGGGTTCCAGAATCTGACCATCGAGGGATTGCCAAGGGATCCGGCGGCGCACTCGGTCCTTGGGGTGGCTTCGGATCCTTTTACTGGCGTCACTACAGCTACCCTCACTTTCCTTCATGCCGGTGTGCCGTCCCCACCAGGCAGTGTGCCCGCCGTCTTTCAGCCATTTGAGTCGTTGCCAAAGGCACTAGCAACTTCGTCGTCGACGGGATCCGTTTCAAAGTACCTCACCTTGCTCGCTACCCCGTACGGCGGCCGCAGGGACTGGGGAAATGTAATCATCTCGGCAAACTTCTCTCAGGTTGTTCTCGACGACATCATGTCTCTGTACGCGAAGCGCAACGCTGCGTTGATAAAGAATGGGGGCGGAGACACGATTGCTCCGCTTGCGCTCCTGCAAGCGATCCCCGTGAACGTCCTTGCGCAGATGCAGAAGAATGGCGGGAATGCCTTTGGACTTACGCCTTCGGATGGACCCCTCATCATGGTTTCTTTTCCCATTTCCTGGACGAATCCGGCCAACGATAAGCTCGTTATGAATAGCACGAAGAAACTGCTCGCGGATGTTGCGGCGACGGCTAAGAAGCACGGCGTGTATAATCCATACATCTACCTGAATTACGCGGGCCTTAGCCAGTAGGTCCAGAAGAGTTATGGGACTGAGAACTACAAGAGGCTCAAGGAGGTTGCGAAGAAGTATGACCCGGAAGGCAAGCTGGCGAAACTTTGGGGGGGCTACTTCAAACTCTGATTGGACTGCGGGGCTGTGTACGTGGGAATTTAGATTTATTCATTGGCTGTACACATCATGTTTGGCTTCATCTACATCTAGTTTCTTGTAGCTGCGCGCTCAAGTTTCTAGGGGGTCACGCCTACTAGCTATCTACATTTCGTCACTGCATTGCATATTCGGTTAGCTTTTCCGATTGCGAAAATTCTTGCTTGGACGACATCCTGCTCAGTATTATTTTACGTTATTTTTTTTATTGTAGTGCGGCCTACCCACCCTGAAGTGTGTATCTGCCTGATGGCTCCCCCCTAGCCCTCGGATAGTGTTATCTTTTTGTCACGACTTTCCCCCCGAATGTGGCAATAAAGCCGTCTTCCTCCTCTCTTTTCGTCTTCCAATTGCGGAATACTTATCCTTGGTTCTCAATACGTATAGAGTGTGGTTCGTAGCTGCCTTACTGACTAGAAATTCAAATCGAAACTGATGCGCCACGAACTTCATTCTGCGATCCGTGTCTGCCTCGAAACAGTAGCTCGGGCTGATGGTAAAGAAGGCCGAGGACTGATCCCTGCAGGGGTTAGGCTAAATTGCACTAAAACTCGCATTTCAAGTCCGTCGAATGTCTGTTGTTCCACTTATCAAAGATTCTGGACGAGTCCATTAGAGGATCCACTCTTTTAAATCCTCCAATCTTTCATTGCACCAGTCTGACAGACGTATAACTGTGGAATAATGTTCTGGTCTGATAAAAATTCATTGTTTATCGAGAGCCCTTGCGTCGGCCGAACTCCCAGCCAATCAGCTCGGCGTAAGTGGTAAAAATGCCTGATAACGCTGCCTGTGCGCCCAGCAATTATCACGCCATGTCCGTACTCGCTAAATCCTACGTAGCAAGACTTACCCGCGCCACTCGCCAACCCTGCGGGTTGGCGCTGCGCAGCTCAACGTAACTTCTCGGCTTAACGTCACTTTTTATAGCGAATTGACATTCGAGGATGATTTTAACGGCGAAGACTTCAATTATATGGCGATATATACGCTGGCGTCGGTGTAGCAAGTAGGGCAGGATCTACTGTCATCTCTCTGAGAGATGGCACCTGCCGGGGCTGACTTTGTGGCGCCTGCAAGTGCGCGTCCTTGTACGTTTTTGCAGCCTGTCTAGCAGCCTTTTATGCCTCCTGCTCCACACGATGATCAATAGCTTGTCGCGCTGCCTTTACGGTGACTACGCCGCCTTTTTATACCTGTCTAGTATCTTTGACCTGCCTTTTCTGGCGCTATTAGGCCGCTATAGTAATAGCCAAGAGGTCTCGCTAGGCCAGCGCGAGACTATTAATAAGTAATTACGAGCTTTCTAGGAACTTTTTAAGCCTATAGCTAGAAATATTGCTCCTTTCTAGAGCGCGCGACATCTTTTTATGCTGCTATTAGTACGACGTAGGCGTGTTAGCGATAGGTAATAAATTAACTACAGATAAAAGTAATAATAATAGCGTACGCACTATAGGCAGCTTTATATATATAATTTCTAGATTAAATAGAAAGATGCCTAACTTTTTTTAAGCACTAAGTATAGTGCTGCGTTTAAAAGTAGCTATTCTAATACCGTGATACGCGTGTAGAAATTTAACTTTATTAAAGTTAGTGCACCTAGTACGTATAGCTATCTCTATAGCCTTCTTGTAATTATTCTTTAATAGCTAAAAATAGACAACGTTAAGAGGCTGCAAGTGATGAGATGCGTAAGGCGATAGCGAGAAAGGTATTATATTATACCTATCGCAGTACTTAATAAACTTAATAGTTAGATAGCTACTAAATCTATTAAATATAAGTAATTACTATACGCCCTTCTGCCGCGCACGCGTCTATTTTTTAAAGAACTTTAGCTACTTAATTAATATTAAATTATTAGTATAGCTAGATATTAACGTAGTAATTATATAATTATTAGGCAGCGTGGTGTTAGTATACTATTAATAAAGGTAATTAACGCCCTGCACGACGAGCATAGGATTAAGGACCTTACTATTACTAGAGATTAATTTAATTAAGGTAACATAATCGCGCGAGGTCTCTAACGCAGAGACCTAAGGGCGATTTAACTCTATAGTAACGATCTATTAGCTGCCGCCAACGCCTATACGGAACCTGGTTTCGTCTATATTATAGGTGTCTAATGCGGTGATGCCGTAGGCATTAATAACCTTCTTAAGCTTAGTAAAATACTAAGAATATGCTTCTATTATTGCTATTACCGTCCTATTAATATCCTGCGACTTCTACTTTATGCAGCAGCACTTAGGATTCTAGTATAGCTACTACGTAATCTAGTCTTTACTAAGTAGTAGAGCGCTGTCGTTAGGATGCGCGCGGTTAAGGATATACTAGGCAGCGCCTTTTAGCTGCGGTATAAGATAAGGCATGCCAATACTATCGCAGCGGCGTATATATAACTTTAGAGCTTTGTCTTGCACTAGCGAGAGGCGTAGATTTAACCTAGTGTAGTTATAGTGGCTTGTTCTACCTTTAACGCGCGCTTAAAGTCGCGAAATAGGCACGCACTAGTCGCGTGCTACAGCCGTAATATTAGGTATTTCTTTATTAAAAAAGCTAGAGATATAAGCTAAGATGCGCTTCTTAATTTTGTAACTCTCGCTGTAGAATTTAGGCATTTTTGTGGGTTATAAAGTAAGGATAGAGTAAAAAGCGCGTTGTAAAGTTATGTTAAGCCACGAAGTTACGTTGAGCTGCGCAGCGCCAACCCGCAGGGTTGGCGAGTGGCGCGGGTATGTATGAGCTCCACCTGGGTGTAGCTAAGCGAACGCCCCGTTCACATCTCGACGCCCCGTGGCACAGCGTGCATAATGCACACGAATACAAGTTGCTTTGAGTTTGCTCCACTCGCTGAGGGATATTGCACGATAGATGATCAGCGTATTAGAGCCTGAAATGGGAAGGAAGAAGCAGGCTGGTCCGTATTGCGCAGCCTTTTACCTCATACTGGTGGCACTTTGCACGATGGTGCATGAACAGGGTATCTAGACCAGCGACCCACTGGTGGGTAGTCTAGTACCCTGCATGGTCAGAAACGTCTTACAGCCACTAGCGATTGCGGCTTCACCCTTACAGGCAGCAACATTAACTCAGGCTGATGTGCCAGCAAGGGTCCAGCCCACTTTTTGTTAATAGCTAACTAGTTAAACTGTCTATTTAGCGTTCTATAGTTAGCGCTAACCTATTTATGGAAGGTAAGGCTAAGCAGCACATGTTATAGCTAGTGTAATAGGGTGAAGCCGCAATGCCTGCAGCAATTTACGTCCAGCAGTGAAGGGAGAGGAGAGTGCGGTGCAGGAATAGAGCCATGCAGCTGTGCCTCAACCACACAGGAATCCTGTGTCTCTACACCGGCCTCGCCGATGCTATGCCTTACGCCTGCAGCAATTTACGTGCAGCAGTGAGGGGAGAGGAGAGTGCGATGCAGGAATAGAGCCATGCAGCTATGCCTTAACTACACAGGAATCCTATATCTCGGTTCACCCGTACAGGCAGCAACACCAACTTAGGCTAATATGCTAGTAATGGTCTAGCCCACTTTTTGTTAATAGCTAACTAGTTAAACTGTTTATTTAGCGTTCTACAGTTAGCGCTAACCTATTTACGGAAGGTGAGGCTAAGCAGCACATGTTGCAGCCGGTGATGGGGCGAAGCCGCAATCGCTAGCGACTGTACTACCGCGCCGCCCGGCTTTTGGGAAATAACTCTGGAAACCCGCCATCACGTGAAAGCCCATGTACTAGATTACGTCCTGGGTAAAGAGCTGAACTGTGGGGCGGCGATCTTGGCCATGTGGAAGAATAGTAGAGGATCGTAGAGCCAAAATAGGGATTCTTTGGATGATGTGTTGTCCTGACTGTCTCTTCGGCTGACGAACCACCTGAAGGGCGGCCAGGTTTCTTGTGAGGATCATGATTCGCCTACGGTGCGGTCTCCCTAGAGCTTCTAGCGCTCCTGCAATAGCAAATAGTTCCGCTATATAAGGGTTCTGCTCTTCCCTAACCGGTATCGATTGATTGATTGATTGATTTATTACGCCCGGCTCACTCGCCTAAAGGGCCTTTTTACGCTAACTACATAATATAGCTTACAGTAGTGACCTAACTCCCTCTAGCCCCTATAGATAACTGTCCTTGTGTCTATTTATCCTACCTCCGTGTATCTTAAGTCCCTCTTAAGTAGTTAGTAGCAAGTTGTCTTAAGGCTATTCCCCTAAGTGTTTAGTATCCCTTTTCTAGTAAATGAAGTAGAACCTGCTAAGTGAGAGGGTTTTTTTTTTTTTTTTTCCTCCTTTCCCTTCCTACGTTCCGCTTGCTATTTCTAGGCGTTTTGTTGCTATCGCGTATCGAATTGTCGCTTTCACCGCCTTAATATTCGGTGTCTATTTCTTCACTGGGTCCGTCTTTGATCTCCCTCTAAGATAGAACGAGAGGTTTCCCCTTAGCGTCTCTAATTGCTCTAGTATTTGGTCCCTAAGCCTGTTCCATCGCGCGCATCGGAAGAGGAAGTGCTTAGGTATTTCTATATAATTATAAGTACATGCCCTAGAGTTCGCTACTCTAATCTAGTAGAGATATGCGTTTAGCCGTATTATCCCTGTGCGTAGCTGTGCTAGCATAGTCGCTTCTTGTCTGCTGAGGTTATTATATAGCTTGCGGGTGTGTTGTCCTGGTAGTGCTACATCTACCCGCTTGCTATATGCTCCTGTGCCGTCTAGTAGAGTCTTCTTTACTTGTGCTTTTGCTATTATTGTGTTAATAACGGTTGATTTAGCTTAAAGCTAACGCACGTGTGGCGTACTGCCCTCCTATATAGTTCTCTTTACTACTTTCTTTGCTTTGTCTGTAAGAGTGTTGCTGCATTTCGCTATAATTTATATAAGATCTACTTTATTCTCTAACATCTCTAGGTCTTAGATTGAGCGGTAGATTCTTTAGATGATGTGTTGCCCTGACTATCTCTTTAGCTGGCGAACTACCTAAAGAGCGGCCAGGTTTCTTGTAAGGATTATAATTCGCTTACGGTGCGGTCTCCCTAGAGACTCTAACGCTCCTGCGATCGCAAAAAGTTCTGCTATATAAGGGTTCTACTCTTCCCTTAGGCCTAGGATAGCAGAGCTAGTGTAGGGTTTGTTCGCCCTATTGTCTTGGGTGTCTAGTATTGCCTATCCTGCTCCGACGTTGCCACGGCGCGCCAACGTACTAGTTGTAATCTTTATCCTGTCTCCTTAGTGTAATAGTGCTATGGCCTTCTCTAAGTCTGGCTCTGTCGTTGTCGTAATGCGTTTGCTCTACGGGCTGATCACGTAGGGTATAATTGTTTCTATGTGGCTGGTGTCTGTATCTTTATGCGCTGAGGCTATTATCTAGAGGGGTGAAATAAACCTTATAAATAGTTTAAAATATAGTTGCGTTAGCGGGTTCGTCCTAGGCAGAGAGTAAATGTTAACCTAAAGCTTTATTACTTTGTAACTATGCTGTTCTATTACCGTGTGTATGCTTGCTTCAGCCTCTGCGATTACTATAGCTATTGTCTGAAAGTAGCTAATAATAGCCTTTATACTAATCCTCTAGATATTCTAGAATGCTAAGGGAGTGTGCTTAATAGTGTGCTGCCATACACATAATGCGTAGTCTATAACTAGTTCTATCGTAGCTCTAAACAGCTGTCGAGTAGTCCGAGGCGACAGGTTCTTTAGCTAGAAAAGTGCTATTACTGCTTTTAGTCCTCGCGTCGCTGCTCTTGCTATATACTTCTTATACCAGAGCTCTGCATCTATAATAACCCTAAGAATCTTTGCCTCGTCTCCTGGCTTAACTTCTAGACCTTTTACTCTAATTAGTTAGGTGCAGGTCTGCCCCTTGTTTCTTATAAAGTATATTAGCGTTATTTTATCCGCCTTAAAGGTTGCACCGCTCTGCTTTTCCTAGCTACACGTATGGCTAATAATCTTTTAGAGATCCTTATAGTTATCTGTAGCTAAGCGACCTGTTACCTATGCGCTAAAGTTGTCTATAAACGTAATTAACCCTTTATTCCTGTTAATCTGTCCCTGGACGAGATCGGCGTTAAAGAAGAGGAAGAGGATAGGCAATAGTAGTAAGCCCTGCGGCAGCCCTGCCTATAGCAGGTCTCTCGTCTCTAACAACACTCCATTTATTACTATGTTCGCTGTTCGCTTAGAGCAGAAGGCGTCTACCCAACGCGTTAGAATTTGAGGGATCCCTCTAGCGTGAAGCCTTTGTATTAGCCTGTCCTTGCAAACCCCGTTGTATGCACCTTTAACATCGAAGCTAATAAGGCTAAGTACCTTCCGCTGCCTCTATACTTAATATATTTACTTTTGCAGCAACAGCAGCGCTTGCTTAGCTAAACGCTTCTTTCTGGCCCTAAAGTGGTTTGTGGGAAGAAGGCCATGCTCCTCTACTATGTACGATATCCTTTCTGCGAGCACCGCTTCTATTATCTTTTCTAGTGTTAATAATAGTAAGATTGGTCGCCACGCCTTTGCTTTAGTGTAGTTATCCTTTCTAGGCTTTTTTAAGGGGATAATCCTAGCGTTTAACTATTAAGTTGGTAATTGGCCCTCGTTAATAGATGTTTAGAACAAACGTAGTACGTCCTATTTTACTGCTGGCCATATTTGCTTCCATACTCCTGTTGGCAGACCGTCTTCGCCGGGCGTATTCTATGGTTTTGCCTTATTTACTGCCCGTTCTATCTCTTCTAGGTTTAGCGGTGGCATAGGTAGTTGCCTTCTTTGGTGTCTCTCTCCCTCCTCCTTAATTATTTCTAGTAGTGGTAAAAAAAAGGCAGAGAGCATCTCCTCTGCTTGCTCTTGTAGTCCCTCTGTTATAGTCCTATCTTCCCTGGTTAACGGCGGAATTTTGCCAAATTCAGCCTTTCTGCCTGGCTAGAGGTATCTAGCAGCCTTCTATATGTTCCCGTCTTCTGCAAGGAAGTTGTCCTAAAGGGACTTTCGCTGTCGCCGTGCTATATTATGAAACTATTTTGCCGCCTCCTTTGCTTTCTCTTCCGTGACTAGGTCGAGTTAGCCAGCCCGACGTCGCGCCCTCGCCTGGTTTCTTTAATATGTGTGTACCTTTTGTAGCTAGGTCAGGTCTGGCGTCCACCACCTTCTCATGTACGGTAACAGCTTTGCTATTAGGGTGAGGCTGTAGACCGCCTTAAGCACTGCCTCTATTAGACAGTCTGCCTGCTATTAAGTATCCCCTATTACTAGTTTAGAGTGTAGTGTCTTTGCTATCCTTTGCCTTATCTCTTCCTATGGTGTATTCTTAAAGAGGAGCCTCCCCTTGTCTCTCTGAGGCGGTGTGTGCACGTTAAATGTTGTCTTAATCGCGCTGTGATTAGATTTATGGTTAGTCCTGTATATTCTGCATCGCATTAGGTCCTCCGCCAGCTCTGTAGAAGTAAGCACTAGGTCGATCGTGCTCTCTTGATCCCTGTGGTGCCAGGTCTTTGTGCCGCGCGGAAGCAGGCTTTGCAGGTGATAGCTGTCTATTAAGTTGATAATCGGGTCTGCTTCTCCCCTTTGGTGTGCGACCACATTGTCTCCTCCCCACAGTGCGTCGTGCTGGTTGAAATCGCCAACCAGTAACACATCTGTACGCGTCTGTATACGATTCCGTTGTTGCTGGATCAGAGTATAGAGCGTGCTTGTGGAGTCTGCCAGCGCTTGTGCACTCTTGCCCTCTACATACACAGACACGACTAAGAGATGTCTGTCATGGAGTCGTAGCACCGCTGCCGTAAGGTCTAATAAGTTTACTGCCACTTACTTGGCCTTAATATCTCTTCTAATCCACATCATGCTTTGAATTGGCTATTTACCCTCTTTTTGTGTTGTTGGTGTAAGCTTTATCTAATTTGGGTGTTCTATAGGGGTTGTAAGTAGCTCGCCTTCCTTGTTCCGTTGTGTGTGAGGCTCCGCGATCGCTAGCACACTATATTACTGTAGTTATTCATCGTTTATTATACTGTGCTGTACCGTTCTTTGTTTTCCTACGTTAAGCTGGAAGATCTGGAGCGGTCTATTTATTGCGGCTAGGGTGTAATATTCGGCAGTTCATTAAGAAGGATTCGTGAGGCCCTCCGCATGGTACGCATTTTAGAATTTTGGCTTAACACTCTCTATAGTAGTGCCCTGGCTCTGCACACCTTACGCAGGTCTGTTGCCCTGTGCACGTAAAGGCCTTATGTCCTAGTTACTAGCATTTGTAGCATTGCATAGGGCCTATATAGGGCTTAAATTCCTTGGTGTACGCTGACTCTCCATTAATATAGAAATATTAACCTTAGAGGAGCTTTGCTGCTTCGCTGCTCTTCTTTATATATATCACTATTAATCTATATGCCTTGCCTAAGTCCTTCTTGCTTAGCTAGCTTATCTTAGCGATCTGCACTTTGTTCTCCTCCCCTAAGGCCTGTATAGCCCCTTGTTGTATTTCGTTGTACTTGTTTAAGACGGCTGTGCGATTCGCGTTGTCTATCCGCACTAGGTATAGTTAGTCGCGGAGGATTCTTGCGCCCTTGGCTGTGGTCTTTTATGCTGCCTCTTTAACTTTGCTTAGTTCCTTATTACTCCTGCACATAATCCTAATTCTGTTAGTGTTCTTAGGGTCCCTTATTACTACCGCGCACCGCCATTTCTTATTACCCTTAATTATCTTAAGCTTACGTTTAATAGCTTCCTAGATTCTGCTTATTTATGCCTCGTGTTTATCCGCTTCCTCTACTCTAGACGTGTCTACTGTGCAGTAGGGCGCATTGGTTAAGGTTATTTATATTATTATTCTAGAGAGGGTGCGAAGGTTACTTAGTTAGCTACTTAAGGGAGTGCGTGCTACGTCTGCATAAGACAGTAATCTAATAGCTACTATTTAGGTTCTTAAGTCCCCTAAAAGTTCTAATAAGTAGGCCCTAGCATCTGCAAGTTATGCCTTAGTATTAGCTAGCTCCCTTAATATATCTTCTATCGCTATCTTAAGTTCTTAGTTATCCACTTTTAGTGCCGAGTTATCTGCCCTAAGGTCTTCTAAAGCTTTTAGTATTGCTGCCAGCGTTCTCTCTAGGTTTTAGCCTTTAACTTTATTACGCGCCCTTATGTGTTCCGCATTTTAGTTTGCTGCTTTACCCCTAACTAGTCCTTTAGGTATCCTCCGTGTACGGTTTGGTTGTGGGGCCCTAGGCGTCTTAAGGTTTACACGATTATCTTTATCTACGTTACTAGGCTTGCTTAAACTGGTTTCGTGCTGCGCGTTCTTGTAATGAAGTTTAGTAGCTTTCGCAGTTTTCTTGCGCGTTTGGGCCGATCGGCGCGTCGCGCGCGCGTCGCTCTCCCCTGTCTCCATCACGCGTTCCTCCCTTATTTGAATATTCCCTCCTCTTTCAGTTCTAAAGCCCGTTTATCTCGTTTTTTGGTTCAGTTGAATGATGTCTAACCGGTATCGGTTTCCGGTTCTTGCACACAGGTTATTCCCAGCGCACGGTCCTCGTGATAAGGGGCTTTCTGTTATAGATTAGCGTGCCGAAGTGGCCTTCCTGCGAACAACGAATTTACTGGCTCCAACCTCGTGACGGCGGCGGCGGCTACACTGCAATCTTTAGCCCGGACAAGGAGCTGCGCAATTTCCTTGTAGCGCGCTATCGGTGATTCTGGAAATACCTGCTCGACCCACTTAAGGCGTATTTCTCATCAGACTGCGCGTATTTTCTGTTCTGGTCTCCTTTTTTTCGCTTTTCTCTCCACCACACAAGGAACTTTGGATAATAATATACTAAAAGTAGATAAAGGGCTTCTATAGAGTTATAAGTACCCCCCTTAAATTTTTTAGAAGATTTAAGTTTTTTGCGTTCAAGAAAATACAAGAAAAGGAAGGATTGACGATGACTGGCTGGCTCTGTGGGTCGAGCAGGTATTTCCGAAACGATAATAATCTATAACAAGAAACATCCTTGTCGTGAGGACCGTGCGCTGGAAATAACCTGTGTGCAAGAACCGGAAACTATGGGATCTGAGATGCAGGACATGCCAGAGGCCATATCGATGTACGAAGGCACTTACGGTCCATGCGATGGTATCCCTACATACAGTAATGTGTTGAGGCGGCACGGTCGTCCAGAAACGTACTTTTGTTGTGGTGTGGGTGTTGCACTAAGATCCCGGGATTTCGACCACGCCAGAGAGAGGCTTGCACAATCGTACGCTCGAAGCATGCAATTTTCTAAGCAGTGGATAGAGCATAATCGCTAGATTGTGATCATTGACTCTCCCATGTCAGATTTAGAGAGCAGTAGCATCGCCTTTGTAGCGCAACAGAGCACAGTATCCACCAAGCGGAGACTACAAAACCGAATTGCACAGCAAAGGTTTCGAGGTAAAAAATGAACCAGCCTTCTACACATCAATGAAGGCATTCAACGTGTAAAAGCTGACCACGCAGGCAGAACGGCAGAAGAAAGTGTCTGGAGGAGTAGGCACTTTAGTGACACCGCAAGCGGTATCCGGCACCTCGCCTTCGAACAGTGATCGGAATGGTCTGGTATGAGTTGGTATTGGTATGGTATATACCGCCAAGACCTGGTATGGTTTAAGGATATCTCAATACCATGGTATTACCAGTATACCAGGTCATACCGGTAGCGCTAAAAAATAAGCTGAGGTAGAGAAACTGTGGCGCAATGTGGCTGAATTATGGACTAAACTAGTTAGTGTATACAAAAATTTTCTTAACAGAACACTAATAATTATAGTCTATAATAGTGTGCATATATTATTAGCATAGGGTTCTTAATTCTAATCTCGCCGTCTGCGTTAATAACACGTTTAATGTTAATATTTTTTAAATCTCCTACGTTATCACCTGCTCCTACATTACGTACCTTAACGCCATTACCTACTCCTAATTAATATCCTAATCCTCTAGATAAGTTTGTATAAGATTACATTACATACCTTAATCGCGCGATAACTACAAAGGGGGCAGCTTGTCTAGGCTTATTATATATATAGAAGTATAGTCTTTATTATATCCGAGATAGTGACAAGAAAGAGGTGTACTACTGTTACGAGTGTGTAGTTGGAAACTATAAGCAAGAGCTATTTATTATTAACGGCATATCTGGAGTGAGAAATTATCTTAAACAAAAGCACCAGATTGATCCTTAGAGTAGTATTAAGAAACATAGTTAGACACGAAAGTCTGTACTAGAGCAATAGAAGAGCGCGGCTGCTACTAATATTTTCTTCTAGAAAGAAATAATAGAGAAGTTTAAAGAACTTCTAATTTGTTAGATTATGTACTGCTATATTGCTTTCTTTTAATTAGAAAATCTGTATTTCCAAGAACTACTCTTCTTTTTGAATCTGGCACTTCTCAACCACCTCCTAAAGGCAGCGAAAACTATTCGAAGTTGGGTTATAGACGCCTTTTTGTCGAAGAAATAATGGCTTAGAGAAGACCTCTAGCGCTCACGGAGTAGAATCTCCGTCTCCTTTAATCTCTGGATATTGCCAAACCCTTACGCTATTCTAGGTGCCATCGCCATATGGATTGACACTACCGGCAAGCGACGAACCACTGTTTTAGGTATGCGGCGTGTGTATGGCGAACACAGTGGCGAGAACCTTGGATTGATTGTTCTTGGCTTGCTAAAAGAATACAATATTAGCGGAGATTAGATTGGATACTTTATGCTGGATAATGCCTCGTTAAATAATACCACTATTGAGTTTATACTTAAGAATCTCTGCCTATAGATAAAGCTAAAATAACGTCGCTATTGTTAGCTGCGTTGCTTAGGCTATATTGTTAACCTCTGCTGCCAGGCGTTCCTTATAGGTCGAAACTGTGAGAAGTACCTTGCAAAGCTTGAAACGCACTATTAACGCGGAGACTATATAAAGGTGGAAGAGCTCTAGAAGAAATTTGGATGTTTAGGTCGGCTTTATAACCTTGTACGATATATTAGGCTTACTCCATAGCGCCGTAAGGAGTTTGCTATAATAATTATTGGCGGAGATCTCTCTAAATTTGACAGTCTTAAGCTTATCTAGAACAACTCGACACGCTAGAATTTATAGTTTTATTTAATTACACGTGTATTAAATGTCCGGGAACGTTTAGAGCTCTTCTTAGCTTGCCATGTACCTAGGAAAGGCTCTTAGGGGATTACGAACTTCAAACTAGATAGACAGCACTAGTTTAAGCTTAAAAAGATTAAGCTTGCTCTAAAAGACTTCTACGCCGTAACTTTGCTTACTAAGGGGAAGAAGACGTCCCTTACTAATTGGTTTTTAACTTTAGATTGCCTTCTTCGAGAAATAAGTAAGACGAAAGATTACTACTATAATATCTACACTAAAGACAATAATAACTTTATATAGACGTACTTCTAAAGTTGCGCAGATGCCGCGTGGTTAAAATGCGAGGAGTATTATAATAACTAGTAGCTAAATTGGCAGAATTAATTCCTTAAAGATACTAATCTTCCGCCCGCGTACTATGCAGCTTAAATACTCGATCTATATTAAAAGTAGGCATGGTTTAGGCAAGAATAGGTTCTCCAAGCCGACAAAGAAAAATTAAGGTGGTTTGATAACGCACAATCGGCGGTGAAGCAGCTTTGGGAGACAGAGTATAAGGGAATGTACCCTGTTGAGATGCCACTACTAGTCAGGAAGGAGAGGTCTCCTGATCTAGTATTTGATCGCTAGAGGGAACACAAGCGTATTCGAATAGACGCTTCGGTCTCTACAACTGATTTGTATAAATAATATATCTCTACCGACCAGCTTTATGACGAAGAGGCAGGTGGTGATAAGGCTATTATATACTAGCTATCTCGCTACGACTCCTAACGAGATCTCGCTCGCTTTGCTCTAGACATGTTTATTATTTTACCTATATTAGATAAATGCGAACGTCTTTTTAGTAGCGCAAAGCTTACTATAGTTAATTAACGTGGTAGGCTAAAGGCAGATATTATAGAAGCGTGCAAGTGTCTTCGGGCCTAGTATAAAAGGCCCGAACATGAAGATAACAACGACGTTGAGGATAGTAAGAATAATAATAATATAGTTAATATCTAGTACTTTAATACATTTCCTTTCTTCTTGCTTTAACTTAAGCCTCGCTCTTGGCGCTCTTGGCGGTATGCCTGGTCTTACCGGTATACCATACTGGTAGTTACATAAGCAGCTGGTATGGTATGGTCTAACCTCCATACCATACCATACTAGACCATTCCGATTACTGGTTCTTGTCCTTATCCTCTACTACCTAAGCCTTCTTCTTGCTATCCTTGTCGCGACGGTCGCTGTCGTGGCGTCTCTAGTATAGTCTTGTGTTATTTAACCTAGATCGCTTTCGATCGCGCCTTTTATTAGCTAGCTTGTTAAGGAAGTTATTATTAATATTATATGTGCGTTATTTCCTTAACTTATAAAGTTTTAACGCTCGCTAATGCATATTTGCCTTTACTTCTAAGTAAGAGAGGCTCTTCTATTCGCGCGGCTACTATTTAAGGCATTCTTAGATTTTCTTATCTAGTGCCGTGTAGAAGTTATTAATATAGTCTTTATTATTATTATTTAAGGCCTTCTCTAGGTCGCATTCCTCCTATTAGTCCTTAAGGTAATTAAGGAGTTCTATGGGGGTCTTCTTGCCTTATTTAGCTGTCTTAATCCTTCGGCGAGCGGCACTCTTTCGCTCCTAGGCTAATCCTAGGGAGTCTACTATAGTCTATTATAGAAGGTCCTAGGTGACTTTCCTGTGTCGCTTCCGCTCTAGGATCTTGGCGACTATTTAGTTCTAGTAGTTACGTTGTATATCTCCTAAGTATCTTACTGCGAACCTAACCTGCGCTTTGTTAGTTTTAAGGGCAGGTAAGAAGTTAATATAGTCCTTATAGGCCCTCTTCTATAAGTTTAGTTCCTTGCGACCCTTGCTCTTAAATTAAGAGGGTTCTAGCGGCTTTAGTAGCTGTACGTCTAGGGTAGTAGCTACTATTTAAATCTAACGTTCTTTATTGCGGCTAGTGCGGGCCTGGCCTTATCTATCCTTCTTTCGCGGGCGTCGGATGCTTCTAGAGGCCCTAGATTAGTCTTAACTAGCATTATCTAAGCTTAAGGACGCGTCCTCCGTTAAGTTATTACTTAATAGATTATTACTTATATCTTTAGCCTTGTCTAGGTTGCCGTGACCCTCCTTAGGCTCTAGGGAGTTGTTAGAGATGCTAGTAGTTATTATCTTATTCCTAACTAAGGTCTTGCCTTTAGATTAGTGACGCTCTGCTATTAGGGAGGCCTCTAGTTCCTAAATACGTTGTTAGAGCTATAGCACGCCTAGGCGTTCTTAGAGAGTAACTTCCTCTAATTATTAGTTATTATTACTACCTATAATAGCAAGGGGGTCTTCCTCTAGGTCTACAAGTGTTATTAGGTCTTCTATAGGCGTTGCAACTATTAAAGGCTCTTGTTTAGAGGGTCCTATAAGTAGTAACCTGCTTTAAGGGTCTCCTACTATCTTTAAGGTCTAGCAGGTAACTCTTCGTGTCGATTCCATCGTACAGGTAAATTAGATATAAGGGGGTAAGGGATCGTATTGTAAAAAGCGCCCTGACTACGGGCGACTTAGTCTATCCACAGTACTAAGGCGATCCCTTAGAGAGGGAAGAGAAGGGCTGCGGCGAGGGAAGTAGATAGGCGGAAGGCCCGGATAGCGCCGGTCTAGAGCGGACTAGGGCCGTCGAGGGCCCTCGACCTACGACTCGTGACACCTTAATATTAAATTTTGTAAACTACTTAGCTCCTTAGAGTTGGTCTATAAGCTCTATTATTAGTAGTAATAGGTAGTAGTTCTTAACTATAATAGTATTTAGCTATTTATAATTTATATAAAGTCGCAGCCTGCTGTCTTTCTTTTAAATAAAGAGTATAAAGAAGGCTATAGGGCTCTAACTAGGTTTTTACTTCCCTAAGCGTAGATTCTTCTATATTAGCTCCTTTAACTCTTTTTCTTATTTATAGGTAAGGGGCTTTAGGCGTTCTAACTATAGCTTAGCTCCCTTTACTAGTAGTATCTCGTAATCTTACTTTTTATATTTAGGTAGGATAGTTTTATTATATTCCTTAAATAGGTCTGCGAATTCCTTGTATTCTTTTAATAAACCTAAGTCCTTAGAAACTATTTTAGTTTCTTAGACCTATATATAGTGTACCTACCCTAGGTATTACTCTAAGATCCTATCTATCTTGCATACTAATATCTCTTATATCTTAGATAGTCTATTCTCCCTTCTTACCTAAGGCTCCTAGAGAGTTTCCCTTCCACTAGGACTCACTTAAGTCGTCGCTAGTGGGTTTTAGGGAAGGATCCTGTGTTTAATCTAGTCTATTCGTAAATTATGCTATTCTAGCTATTTATAGCTAATAATAGCTTCGATATCTCCTATCTTTGTAATAGTAAAGACATGTTGGCTTTTTAGGCCTTTTACGTTAACTTATACTAGCGCTGTTTTAAGGCGTAGCTAACTATTACTATATCCTTATAATTAGGTCTTATTTATAAGTCCTATCTATAGTAGTGTCCTCTTGTTATAATATAGTATATTATATTTTTTAATTACTTATAGGGTAATTAGACACGCGTCTGCCCCTAGGTTAATAAGTACTATAATATAATATCTATATACTATAATATCCTTAATTAAGTATTTCTTAACTTAGCAAGTATTAACTTAATAAGCTATAATAATTATACTATTACTAGTGTAGCTTGTTACCTAGTAATAATTTAGTTTTTTAAGTTCTTAGACTTATCTTAGACCTCCTATAAGGCTTCTGCCTCTTAGATCTATTCTTTAAGCTAGGCTAGCTTTAAGACTTCTTTAACCCTATACTATTTATATTATTATTAATATAATATATAGGTCTCCTTAATCCTATTAGACTCGCATACCCCCTAATTCCTGTGTTGTAGGTAACCTAGGGTAAGGCATTTATTTTAGGCTAATACACTATATCTTAGGTAGCTATTAAAGGAAGCTACCTCTTCTTATGGGCTTAAGTGTGCAAAGCACTATAGGTTATATTAGTTTTATTTAATATTAAGTAGTCCTTATCTCTTCTTAGCTATATGTTTCCTATTATCGTGCTAGTGTCGCGGGGGTCTAGGCCCTAAGGAAACTAGCCTGTCTTAACCTTTTATTACCTATATATTTTATAAGTAATATTAAAATATTAATACTAGCTATTCTACTTATAGTACTTAGCCTAGTAGACTAGAAAGTGCTTATAGTAATTATTAGGTACGCTATACTAACTCTTTTTTAGTCTATAGTGCTTTAAGCTTCCTAGAAAGTAGGAGGCCTTAACTTAGGCCTTAGAATACTATTAGTATCCTTTTCGTGTGCATTACCACTACTTGGCATGTTCGTGCTATTCTTGTACCGTAATCTAGCGTAGGTACTGCTTTAGGCGCCCCTGTAGTTTCTCTACTAGCCAGTAGGCGTCCCATGCGCGTGCCCCTTAGACAATCACTTTTGCCTTATACTAAGATAATTAGTGCAAGATACTACTATATATCTAGTAGGTATTATCTGCCAGTTGCTAGAAAATCTAGTATTTAGGGAAGGTTTTCTATTTCTCCTCTTTTTCTTTTACTAGTTCTAGGATCTCTTGCGTAAGATCTACTTCCTTAGCCTTTACTAATATAAGGGTAGTTATAGCTACTTATAGAAGGTTAGTTATATAGACTTTAGTCTCTAGTTCTTCGTAATCTTTAGTAAAGTAGCCTTATTTACTATATTAGAGGTAGGCTTTGTCCTTAAACCTTTATTTTTACTCTTTTTATAAGATGCTATTTTTGCCCTAGTAACTCCTCTTTAGTCTATATAGCTATTTTCCTTTGCCGTTTCTCTTTTTATACTATTAGGCTTTATTAGTTATAATAATATCCCTATCCTGGTCTCTTTTTACGGGTCTGGATCTAGTCTCTTTTTTAGTAATTAGCTAGGCACTATGCTACTTCTTTAGTTTGCGTTTATATAGGCAATTATCTATTTTAATAGTATTATCTATAAGCTTTTCTAGATTATCTACTTTTCCTTAGTAGACTAGTTTATCCTTAACTAACTCCTTTAGCCTATTATAGTAGGTAATTATAAGTAGGGCCTCTCCCTATCTATTAAATTCTACTACTATCTATTTAAATTCTAGAGTATAAAGTACCACTAATTTCTTTTAGCGTAGGCGTTAAAGGCGTATTTTAGCCTAATATCCCTTATTAATTATACTAAATATTCCTTTTATGGCCTTGCGAAAGGACTCCTAGTCTTTAAAGACGTTTTTAGTAGCGTCTAAATTGTAATCCTTTACCTTACTATTCTTAAGGAAGTTATTAATTATTAGTCTTACTTATAAGGCTATCTTGTCCTGTATATTTATGCAGATAACTAGGATCTTATCTTATTTTATTTTAAACTTTTTCAGGTTATAATAAATAAATAGTTCTATCTGCATTAAGAACGTCCCTAGGTAGCCTTTTCTAGTGTAAGGTTTAGGTTTTAGGACCTTTAGTTAATACTTTACGTTTTCCTATTCGCTTATTTTCGCACTTATATAATTAATAATTTTTTCAAGCTAAGCTATTTAAGCCCCTTACTTAGTAATTACCTCTTATAGTGTCTTTTCCTTAGGTGCTAGAGCTACGGTTATTAAGCTAGGTCCTGCTATTATACTAGGATAGTTAAAGTATTATAAGGCTCTTATACCTTATTCTAATCTAGGTTAAGGTAGTAAGGTATTATAGTGCTTTATAAATTATTTAGTAGTATAAGTTAATGCGACACTTAGCGCGAGGCTAGATAATTTAATTTTATAATAAAGTAAAATAACTATTAGTCTATATAGGAGAACGTACTCGCACAGAAGATATATAAGTTAACTATAAGAAAGGAAATATCCTAGAAGAATCTACTACACTATATACTAGTTTATTTCTTCCTCTGTCTCTAAGTGATCTAGCCCCCTTGGCGGATCACTATGGTTCGAAGCTTTTAGCGAATCACCTTAATCTAGAGCTACTATCAGATTAGAGTCACGTAACCTTAGCTAACATAAGCGACCCCGCGAGTCCTTATAGGCTAGCTATAGTACGACCTTATCTGCCTCCCCCTATTTATCCTTATCTATAGTTATGCCACTATCCGGGTTTCCTGAGCTCGTAACAATAAATATTATTCTCCTTATAAAGCTACTAGAATTTAACTAAGTTATAGCTCTTATAGCTATTAAATACAAGTAGCTAGCGCGCGCCTAACCTACGCTCTACTATATACTTAATAAAATATTTTAGCTACTTTACTTTAAACTTATTAGTGTAATAAGGTAAGCGCCCCGCTTACTAAGCCAATACTATGTGACTTTTCTACTTATACCAAAAGGTACGCACAAGAATACTAAAGCTAATATATTCTTAAATAGTATAATATATACATAAATAGTGTTAGAACTAGTGTTTAATCCTAGCTTCTATAAGTGAGTGGCCATGTGTCCCTTTTCATACCACGTGCTATCGTTACAATTAGAAGTTTGGCTATTAGTATTAATAGCAAAAGCCTAGTCGCGTGGTATATTATTATCCTAGTAAGGAGATAATACTGGCTAATTAAAATAATAAGGGTAGGATTACCTAGCTAGTAGCGTTAATTTTATAAATTACTATAAATTACTTATAATTACTTAACTAAATAGCCTTTAGTCTACCTTGCCTCTTTAAGCTTATAATAATACGCTAAGTTAATATCCTGCCTATTATAAAGCTAGTTTTATTAAAGTTATAAATATTCTTATTATAAATACTATAGGTGGCCTTTATGCGCGATATAAGCTTAAACTAAGCCCTAAAAGCTTTTAAATCTTTATATCGCGCTCTTTACTAATTATATAGTAAGGCTATTTATTTACTTAATAAAGTTATATAATTACTTCGCGATAATCTTACTAGCGCCTAGCTTAATAAATAGCTTATTTGTCATATCTCGCATGGTATCTGTATCGGCGCTGGGCACCCAAAAGGATCTGTTTAGGCGTTTCTACTTAGAGGCATATGGGAGTGCGTGGACAAGAATGTAGCGAAGAATGTATTGAGTGCCAATAGGCCTGGTACGAAAGGATACCGAAAAGGTACTAAATGTTAAGTCCCTAAGGGGTAGCTGGTCCCTATAGGGCTAAGGTTGGTTCTCGGACAGGAGTACTAGTAAGGTAAGGAAGGGTTTTTTAATAGCTTACGCGTATTAATAGGATATTAGTATTAAAAGTAATACGCTATTATAAATAAATTAATAATACTTTAGTACAATCTAAATAATAGATGAATACAAGAGATTAAATATACAGATAGGAGGTCCACCTTTAACGTTCTTATATATAAGTCCTATTCTATAGATCCTGAAGTCCTAGTTTATCCTAAGGTCCTAAATACTAAGATAGTTCTAAGACATTTAATATTCCTAGAACGCGTAACGTATCACGTAATTTATAACTAAGTTCAGGATCTAGGCTTAAGCATATAAATAAGTACTAATACCCTGCTATGCATTATATTAAATTTTAATAGATTTTAATATTAGCTTCTCTCTTCCCCCCTAATGTCCTTATCCGTTAACTACTTATAAAGCTACTTTTTTAATCCGCCTAATTGTTGGTAGGCCTCTGTACAATCGTACGGGTGATAACAGTAACGAATGTCTTGTATATTGCTATTAGTATATTCTATCTATGAACGTGGGTGCTACGAAGGTATACATGGGCTCGGTGCGAGTTAGACTAAAGTAGGATCGACGCGATACGTTAGGCAGCATTAAGTAGCCTTAGGCAATAGGATATATATATACTAACACTAGTAACCTTTTATTATTATAGCACACTATTCTATAGGTTAATATATAGATCCCTCTACTCGTATTAATAGTATATTACTATTAATAAATTATTTAAGTGCGCGATTTAGCGTGGCTTTTATAAGTACGTTTATAGGGTTATCTTTACTATTAATCTATTTAATCTCCGCGATCTCGCGGCGCTTGTATAACTAGTAGAATGCTATAATATTAATTATTAGAAACTTTTTATTCGTGGTACTAAGTTTAACAAGGCACTTATATAGTAAGTATAAGTCTATATATATAATAAGTATGATTAATAATAGACCTAGGCGTTCTATAATTATCTTAAGTGTTATTAAGATAGTAATAGTAATATTAACGCTACTAACTATGCTATATATCTCTAATGCTAGAACGCTTCTAGTAACGCGTTTATATTTAGTTAAACTCTAATATATTACGTTACTATATATATTAAACGTATTATCTTATCTACTACACTTATTAATAAGGACAAGTAGGTACCCTAGCTATAAGCTAAGGTCTTAGTTATTAGTGAAAGAACTATCTATAAATACTATTAATTTAACTATAATAAGGTTAAAGGAAATATACTATAATTCTTACTATAATTGTCGTGTGCAGAAATATCCAAATAATTAGTCCGTGCGCTGCGCACTCGCTTCGTTTTACACAATTTCCATTTCCATTTACATATGCAAAGCGCAACGCCTAGGCTATAAACATGGCTATAAGTTATCAGCAAGACAATAAAGTTATAGTAAGAGCGCCATACTTACTCCTTGGTATTGCAGCCTCGGCGTCAGGCCTTAGCGGCAGAAACAGAGCCTCCACGCCGCTCTACACGATCAAGTCAAGGACGTAATCCTCGCAAGGAGAGCTCTAATAAAGTCTAAAGACTATCTTAGTTATTAAGGACTAAGGGAGCTAGTAGAGCACGCCAAACTAGCTCCCGTAATCTAAGGGCTAATTAATTAGTATCTAATTATTAGACAAGTCACGTCCGCTTCGCAGACTAGGAAACCCTAACGCAATCTAGTAGTAGCCAATAGAGAGTTGCGCGTGAAGAGGAGGAAGTAGCGTATGTTAATATTCACGAAATTACGTCCTTAAGCCTGCCGATGTCGCCCCGGCCAGAACATCTACAGTTTCCCAACAGTGACAATAACCATGACGTTAGTAACCTAGTAGAAAGACTTGAGCGGAGTTCACCTATCAGCTCTTCGGCCCACTATTAGTTATCTCCACCTGAACCAGTCACTGTATATCCTCTGCGCGTCCAGTATACTTTTACAGTTAACGGGAAAACGTACACGACGTTTAATACGGCTTCTACACGCAACGAGTTCTCTACTTTTAGCCTAAATTAGATAGCTAATAAGATTGCTGCAAAACCAGTGCTAGAAATTGGTAAGAAAGAGTGGAAGATCATCAACGTACTAGCTATGTAGAAAGTCTAGCTAGGGCCGAACAAGTACACCCCTTAGCAAGAGATGAATCTAGACGATCTAAGCTATATAGAAGTACTCTGACTAATAAAGAGTTATGACTAATTCTTTATAGATAACTTGCTAAAGTCGCGACAGTTGGTGCTGACGCTCACTGTTAAGTTGGCATATACTCTACTAACTCTAGTAGCTGCCGCGTCGCCTATATTAGAGGCTCTAGATGCTGGCTCGTTAGTAGCTAGAACACCGTTACCTAGTTAGCGGACTTGTACCTAGGATCTCGTCGAGCAAGCAGACGCCCGGCGTCTAACTCCATAGCCTAATTAATATAGAAATCTCTATAAATAACGTCTAGAGGTCCTCCGCTCGCGGGCTGACTTTAAGAAGGAAATCTGTAGGTTATAGAGATGCAATAGCCCACAATGCCTAAATAATAGAGGTTTCTATTTTATCTATCTAATAGAGCCGAGTCTGCACTACAAGATCCATCCAAACCAGATGGAGACTTGGGCTAACGACTGTGAGTCTGCTCGTGCGACTCCATCTCAGCCACCCCAGCGCCTGCTTAGTGATTGGCAGCAACGCCAGCTTGCCGTAGGCACGCAGGATAGTAGTGGCGGCAAAGGGCGTGGTAGAGTTAGTGCTCGACGTCGCGGCGAGGACCAGCTTAAGCGCCTAGGTAAGATGTTCACACGGTTAATAGAGCATTAGATAGAGATAGGCTACAATAATATAATTAGCTCTATAGTAGGTAACTTAACTCGTTAGCAGGATCTCCGTCTCTTAAAGTAGGAGTAGACTTACCTGCGGCAAGCTAGTCTACTTAAGTAGCTACTAATAACTTCCTATTAGATAGCTACTTAGCTATAGAGTCCACAGCCGGCGCCTCTATTAAGTCCTATAGCACTAAATAATTACGGACTAGGCATAATAAAGTAGTTCTTTAACTAGTAGATTGCTATTACTACTAACCACGACGAGAAACTACTTGTAGAGAGGGCTAAAGATGTAGCTATTAGTTAAGCCTAAGAACTTAACGTGCTTCGTAGAGTTACGGACTCTAATAGCAGCTTATACAAGGAGGTATATAAAAAGGGCATAGCTAGCGGAGTTGCGCTACGACTTCGAGACGAGATTCGTCGTTTCAAGCAAGTGTATAGAGCCAGGGCTATAGAGTAAGATAGGGGTCCGAGTTTAGTAAGCCTTGCATTATAAATATTAGGTAAACTAATTACATTTCACCAGGTGGCACCTAGTAAAATCCTATTAGCTTGTTTAGTAGGCTCTATTATGCGCAACACTATGCACTTTATTACTTACTTAGTCTCTTACTAACGCAAACACCTATATAATTATCTACCTATCTAATTTAGCTCCTCTTAAATACGCGCTAGCTTAAGCTCTTTAATATAGAGCCCGCCATATAAGTGCTTAAAGTGTTCCCTCGCAAAGCGATCGCAGTGTGACTCTATAATAGCCGCCCTTAGGAAGCCACTAAAGTCGTCAAATCGATGTCGTATATATATATAATTCTTTTAGATCTATGCCTTAAGCACTGCAAAAGTAAGCTTAATTAGATTATAATCTGGCGAGTATAGCGGCAAGTACTAGATAATATAACTAGCTTCCTTAAGGACAGCAGCAACAGCAGGATTTATGTAAGTTAAGGCGTTATCTAGTACTATAACTATCGTCCGGTTGCTATAGCGGAGCTTTAAAGTTGGAATTAGCTCTATGACTAGCTAGTTAATAATCTCTTGGGTTTTGAAGTATCCACGCTTAATCGCTGTACAAGGTAGGTAACCATGAATGGTATACGCGGGCAGGATTGACTAGGTGCGTCCTTTGTTTATATTGCTAAAGTATCGTCTATTAGCACCGATCGGACCGTACGCGTAGTAACGCCAGCTAGTTTGCTTATTAAATAGGCTTTCGTTAATACACACCATGTCGTCCGCTGTATACTTGGCCATCTCCGATTTATATACCTCCCTTAGCTTACTATTCCGCGCTACTATAATTGGCTAGAGGGTCTTCTAAGTCCATCCTTTGGACTTAATTAGTCGTGACACTATTAATTAATAGACGTGCCTGCCGCGCTCTATAAATAGCTAGTATGCTATCTTGTTTTAATATATCCACCTGCTGCGAATTAGCTTATTGCGAAGAGCCTCCTTATCCTTAGGCGTAAGCTTTAACGAAGCTCCAAGCTTAAAAAGTCGTGGTTTCGTCACCTAGCTATATTTTAACATATTCTGCTTAAGATTACCTATAGACGTTAAACTGACGCCTACATGCGTAGCAATATCTTCTTGCCTCTAGCTAAGTAATAATAATTGTAGCATTAGAGACCTCTTCTTACTACTATAGCCACGGGGCGACTATAATAGTATTAGTAGTGGGCGGCGTCGCGAACGTCTTCGGGGATATTAACCAAGCCCTAACGCTCTATTTATGGTTAATACACTAGGAATAGTAAGTATAATCTCTGTTTTATAAATATACAGCTTTAAATACATATAGATACTTTGTTGGCGTGGATTTTCGTAAAATTCGTAGGTTTTGGCGATTTAATTAAGCGCACGCGACGCGACGAACGCACTAACCAATTGTTCGGGTATTTCTGCACACGACAAAAGTTCTTAGCTTATTAATTTAGCTAGTAGTTAAGTTTCTTATAGTTTATATCTGCAGGTTACTGTATTTGCGTAGCTATAAAAAGTTTAAAAGATACTTTAGGTTAGTAAATAAAAGTAATATACGCGCCGCGCGCGCGCTACTCTATATATCTTTATACTTAGTCTACTACTTTTAAATTAATAGTATTAATTTTAGCTTCTTACCCCTTTTACGTTAGTTAAATAGCGTCTCTACGCAACGTAAAGGTGTATTTATTAAACTCTAGTAGTACCTTTTTAAATAGTTTCTCCTTTAGCTTAGCTTAGAAGTTAGCTTTCTAGAGCACGGCATCCTTTATACTAAAGAATATAAATATTATAATTATAAGCGTATTATCTATTTACAAACTTATTATACTAGACGTTTCTAGTTCTCCGTTCGTGATTAAGAGGCATAGATTATATATAGATATAGCTATATTAAGCTCTTTATAGTGGTATCTTTAGTACGTAGTAAACTAGTAAACTCCTACCTCTACTATTCTATATAGTAGCTTAATCACGTAAATAATTATACTCTTAGAATACTTTATTATAAGCTCTTTAGGCAGGTGCGCTAAAATCGTATAGAATAGCTTAGTTTATACTTATAAGTATGCCTATATAATATCGCATAGTTTTATAAACATGCCTTTAGTAAGTAATACGAATGCTAGGGCTAGTATTAAGCGCTAACTAGCTTATTAGATAGTTAAAGACTATATTAAGATTTTATATTTACCTTTATTATTATAGCCTTAAATAATAAGTTATAATTTCTTATATAAGACTATAGTCTTGCCTTTAACTTCGCGAACTATACGCGACTTAAAAATATAATACCTATTATATATAGTTAGGTTAAATAGCTTAAAACTAAATACTTTTTAGCTAATAAAATTATTAATTTTTTTTAAATGCTTTAAAAGGGGCGCCTAGGGTGTTAATTACGCTATTATTATATAGCTTAATAGCTAAGGCGTAATTATCCTCCTCCTTCCTTATTAGGTATTGCACTGTACGCTTATTCTTAGATCTAGGCGGGCGGCCCCGCTTACAAGGCTAGGTCGGCTGTGTAGCTACTAGTGGCTACTATTTAGCAATAGTTAGTTCTTCCCCTTTATCTACGGCTAGAATTACGTCTGTAGTCGTGTCTTAGTAGTAAGGTTTTACGACTATAGATCAGAACGTTATTAGGTTATTAACTATATCTATAGTAACATTGTAATCTTTTATATTAATAATCTTATATAGCCTTTGCTATCTATTCTTCTTACGCTATACTATTACCTCACTCTATAGAGGTAGTAAGAGTAACTTATCTATATTTGGCCCATTCCTAGTGTTGAGTGCGTTACTTACTGCACGTTCTACTACGGCCCTTCGCAGCGCCTTCATCGCTTTCTGGATTACTTCAGCGCGACGTATTGTCGATGGTGATGGTGGCGAGTCCATGGATACCCGAGGGTATGCGCCGAAGACGAGCAGCGTGGGTACAAGTCCGTCTGGGCCAGCGGTGTCGTTAACGGCCTTGACTGCCATCTATAGCACTGCAACGTCGCTGGTGCTGGAGTCGAGCTCTGCCCTCATGATCTCGTACGCGCGTCTGAGAGGTGCATGGTACCTTTCCACCTTGCTAATAGACTAGTGAGCCTCTATTGGCACCTGTTTATAGGTGATTCCTATAATCTTTACTTTAAATCTAAACTTAATAGATGCGAAGTTAATATCTATATTATAAGTAATAATATCTAGTAGCCCTTAGTATGTATTAATTTTGTTAGATGTCACGTCTTAATGGATGTCCTGATGATTCGGGGGGTTGAATTAATGTATTGGGTTGTTCTGCCTGTCTACGGGGTTCCCTCGGCAGGTTCTGTGTGTTCTCGGTTAATCCCTAGCCTTTTTCGGGCTACCCTTAATCCTCCAAACTTGATATGCTTTTTATTTAACACACCCCCTCAGCTTGGAGCCGTTCGAGCCATGGCCAAGGTTATTAGACAAGGGTGAGGTTATTAAGCTAGTCTTAAATCTCCTCTAAAGGTGCTTTATTAGCTACCTTTTAATTCTTTACCTCCACCAGTCCTAGTTGCTTCAGGAAGTTCTGCCACTAATTTACTAAAAGTGCTTTAGTTAAGCCGTTTATAATTATCTCTATAGATTTAGTGTATTCTACCTTTATCCTTCCCCTAGTTACTTCCTATCAGAGCTAGTAATTATATATATTAACGTGTCGAAGCTTTGTATGCAGCTTCGAGATCTCCTGCGTTACTAGCTAAATAGTTTACTAGTTGTTACATTAGATTATAATAGTAGGGCTAGGTAGCTGAACTTTTAGTTCCTCTATTAATCTTAATATAAAGATAGCTTCCTTTGCGACTTGCGCCAGAGTAAGGAGCTTAGCTTCTATAGTTAACGTAGTAATAGTGTCTTGTTTGCTTGCACGCTATATAATAAGGCTATTAAATAGCTTAATAGCGTAGCCTTACAAGCTCTTATGGTCTAGAGTGTTATCCGCAAATAAGGCATTACTTGCTACCTATAAGGATTTGCCTCCTCTAAGTTAAAGTGTCTTCTACTTTATTTTGTTAAGGTATAGCAGGGCTTAGTCAGCCGCATGATAATGTTCTAGACTAGGATTTAATAAGAATCTCGCTAGCCTTAAGGTTACGAATATAATATCTAGTCGGGTACTGACAGCTGCATATAGGAGTGATCCAATCTTACGTTAGTATTTGTTAATCTCTATAAGTAAAGCCAGCCCTTCTCTCGGCTTAAGCTCCCCTATGCCTATTAGGGTGTCATGTCGGATTGTTTAGTTATTAACCAGCTAGCTAATTTTGTTATAGTATGCGGCCTAGGAGAGTTAAATAAGTTAGTTCTGCTAATCTCTAATTACTTTAATTTTTAGGAACTATAGTAGGTCTTCTCTGCCTGTTATTAAGTATTTTTTCCTAAGTTATTCTACGACTTGCTAAGCTTAGCTAGCTTTATCTTAGTAGTGCGCAATGATGATGTTGTCTACGTAGAAGAAGATAATAATACTATCCTTAATTATATAGCATGGCTTATAGGGCACGGTCTAGAAACTAAACTTAATAAGCGTAGCTATAAACTCTTTCTACTAAAGAAGTAGTAAGATTCGCAGTCCGTAGAGTGCCTTTTAGACTTTAAGGACAGTACCAGGTTTTTAATATCTAGGCGGCATGCGCATGTAGACTTCTTAATTTAGTAATACGTGTACAAACGCGTTAGTAACGTTATATTATATAAGTTCGAGGTTATATTTAGCAGCAATTACTATAAGTAAGCGGAAGGATCTTCTAGCTAATATTGCTACGTAGGTGTCCTAAGAGGTTATATTACGTTATTAGTCTCCTCTAACTACCAGTCGCGCTTTGCACTTGATAAACTGGTAATATTTATTAAACTTATACACATACACCTATATGCAGTCTAGGATTTGTTAGCCTATTGCCTTTACTATCTTGTACGGTACTTCCATCCAGGATTAGGTAATTTTATAACTATCTAGATGCGATTGCTGCGCTTCCCGGAATAATTCTCCTATTAGATGTTAGTTAAGGTCCGTTTTATAAGTAGGTGGCGGAGGTAATTATAATCGGTAAATTTTAACGCCCTTCGCTAGTAGTCTTTTTATCTAGGCTTTATTAATCGTATTCCTGTTGTGTTTTCTAACCCTTCCTACTTTCGTTCCTGCCATGAAAGCTGCTGCCTAGGGGACTGTCTTAGATAAAGTAATCTCGGGTAGGTTTGTATTTTCCCCTATTATTAGCTGTGCTAGCAGAGCTGTAGGTAGTAGAGTTAAAGGTAGTGTTAGGTAGTGATCTCTGATCTTCCTTCCTCGATAGTAGCCCGGTGGGTCTACTTCGTCCTCTGTGGGTGATTCGTTTTCTGCGACATCGTCTTCGTAGAATAATTTGGTTTCTAGTTAGTGCACTAGTAGTGGTAGCTTAATTATCTTTATATATGTAGCTATTTTAGCTAGCGTATTGTGCATAACGTTATCTATTAGATCCTCTATCTTCCTGTTAAAGATTATATTTTTATTAAATACGACGTCTCGCGTGCTGATGACCTTAACCAGCGTTAGTATCTATATTTAGTAAATATTTAATGACTAGTATCCAATAAGGTATCCAATCCATGCTTTGGGGTCGAGTCGTTGTAGTCTTGATTTTCCACAGTAGGTATCGTCTATTATAGCGAATGCTTTGCATCCGTACGCCTTTAGGTAGGCTAAGTTTAGTTTCTTAATAGACGTAACAATCCTATTAGCTAGTAATACTCGTGTGAAGAATATCTCGTATAGTGTTTTTTAGTTATTTGTGTAGTTTGGCGTTTAATTATATAGATACACTCTAGCTCTTATAATTTTAGGCTAGAGTTCCTATAGAAGGTTTGCGTCCAGACGTATTACGCGAGATTTTTCTTTATTTACGCCCCCTAAGCGTTTAGCGCCACCATTTTAAGCTTACGTGTCTAGTGCTAAAGGCTTAATAATTATGCCTAGGCTTTTTAGCTACTACTTAACTTCGGGTTTAACTATGGTGATCTTATTGTCCGTTTTAATAACTTTTAGAGTAATGTCATATTGGTTCTTAAGAAATCCGAAGAAGATTATTAATGTCTTAATAATTAATCTTGCCGTTCGGTTATCCGTGAAGTAGAAGTCCTATTAGAGACTGGAATATCTGTCCGTAATGAGCATCTGGCTCTTCTCTTTGTTAAACGATAGTAATTCGTAGGTGTAGAAATTAATAAAAAGCCTTTCTGCGGGTTCTTACTTATTAATCCTGGGTGCGCGGCTTATCTGCCTTCGCATCTTTACTTTTCTATATAAGTTATACTCTACTGTTGTAATTCCCTTAACGCGCACCCCCTTAGCTCGCTGCACTAGGTGCTTAATTACGGCGGGTCCTAGATGACCGAGCCTTTTGTGCCATAGGAGGGCTAATACTCTTTAAGGTTATTATTACGTTTAAGAATTATAGGAATGCGTATAGTGCGCTGCATAGTGCACGGGTTAGTATTCTAATACTTATTATCTATAAATTTTAGTAAGCTCTCTAATAGTTATTCTATTTAGTCGCTTTAGGGCAGTAGGCTCTAATTAGGTATCCTACTAAAATCCCTTCTGCCTTAGCACTCGGAAGGAGACTAGGTTACATAGCATGTTTAGGCATATTACTACGTTATGTAGTACTAGTCTTTTAGCTCCCTGTTTATATTTCAGGTTTAAGATAATAGTTCCGTATCCCTTTACCTAGATTTAAGTGTCGCCTGCCTATATAAAGTCGCCTTATGTAGGTAGCTAATAGTTCTAAATCCAGTTAGGGTCGTTCGTGATGTGGCACGTCGAGCCTAAGTTAAGGATAAAAGAACGCCGAAAAGGATAGTCAAATTAGTCTATAGTAAAGGTCGCAGAATAGGCGGCTTACACCTTTAAAATCTGTCTTCTATTTAGTCACTAATTAGTGATCTCTAGAGTTGGGGTATAGGAATTCTTAAAGGATAGAGTCTTGGTTCTAGGTCTGCTTTAAGCTCTTAGTAGACTTTAAAAATCGACATCGTGCTCTTGTTTTAGAGCAATATATTTAGCTATTCTTAAGTTTAGCTCCTACTATTCTAGTGCTTTGTCTAGGTAGAGATAGAAGCATTCCCTAATAGGGTGTCTTATATTGCAGGCCAGGCACTTGGCGGTTTTATTAGTGCCTACTCTAGCAGGTTTACTATAATTAGCGTCCGCTTTAGCGGAGTTACTACTACCTTGTTAAGGGTTTAAAGAGCTTAAAGGTGCACGATTATTATCCTTCACAGCTATACGTTAATATTGGGGTCTACCCTATTTTATACCCTAAGAGTTTCCTATTTCTGCATGTTAGGGATCCCCTTACATGCTCTAGGCAGCTTAGCTACTTTTAGCAAGATAAGATAAGTTTTCTATTATAAACGCTGCCTTTTAGCTTCTATTTCGCGTTATTAGATAATTTAGCATTATATATTCTTGGAAACGTCCTATCATGTCCTTTTGGTCCATGCCGGGTAGGTCCTTTCCATTTAATTGGAAGGTTATAGCCTATACTAGAGCTATCTTGTTTACTGCTAACATAAAGTCTACAGCCACAGGATTAAATTATATAGTATTGGACACGTTTAGTGTCTTGGCCTCTATTGCAGCATAATTATATTTGGTAAGCCATGTGTCCTAGTTATTTACTATACGTAGAGGCTTTAATAAGCTATAGTATCGCTGTCGCGCTTGCTCTTATTTGAACTTAGAGGTAACTCCTACTTTTACTTTTAGCTTTGTGATCTATTCTTTAATAGTAGTATCTAGGAGATAGCAAGTGCGTTGTAAATACAGTGCTACTAATAACTAGATAAACACTACGATCTGCTATAAACTTGCGACTTTGGTTTTATACTTTATGTACTGCATCTTGTATTTCTCCATCCGGAGTTTATAGAGGTCTAAATCCTCTTTATAGCTCTTTAGTCCAGCAGACGAAAGTTTAGATAGTCTTAATAGTAAGACGCCGTCTAGAAGGGTTGCGGCTAGCGTATAGTCTATCGTCTTAGGTAGCTCGGGCTTAAATGGCTCCGTAAGTAGGGTAATTGCTAAATTAGGGTCGACTTGCGCCTATATATTGTATGCGACGCAGCGGGCTTGTAGTTAGTTAAGCTAGCTATAGTATTTAGTGTTATCGCGAAGAATAATTATTCCGTTAGTTTAATTTAGGTTTTAGGTTGCCATTTTCGCTCTTGTTAAGGCAGTGAGACTCTTAATTATTAGATGTTACGTCTTAATAAATGTCCTAATAATTCGGGGGGTTAAATTAATATATTAGGTTGTTCTGCCTGTCTACGGGGTTCCCTTGGCAGGTTCTGTGTGTTCTTGGTTAATCCCCGGCCTTTTTCGGGCTACCCCTGATCCTCCGAACTTGATATGCTTTTTATCTGACAAATTTATAGTAAATAGGTTACCTTCTAGGTGTCTTTTACACTTATAGATTATAGAAATTAAGCGCTATTAAAAATTATAACTAAATTAATTACGTAAAGTACTAGCTTTTTACTTAGGTATATTATATTTATAAAAATCTTAAAGTTAAATTTCTAATTATCTTTTAGCTAGAATTTAAATTATTATAGCGCTAAATCGTGTGCTTAGTAATAGTAGTAAAACTTTTAGATTTTATAAAGTAACTATTTATCTACGTTATTATACTTTGTATATTTAAGTAGTTATATTAGCTATTTAATAGCTAGGTGCCTAAACCTCTAATATAGACGTTAAAGCTTAGTTTTTATAAAAAATACCTGCGCGTGCTCTATCTTGCTTAAGTAAAACTATAAATATCCTTATTTATAAATTACTAAGAAGGTTACTTTTCCTTATACTAGCTAATTTATAGTATTATTAAAGTATACGTGCAACCAATCTATGTCTTTTAGATAAAGGAAGAATAGGGTTAGTATATTTAAAACTTTAAATTTAATTTTTTTAATCTTTATACGCACGTGCGTAGTTTTAATTAATATAGTAATACTTTTTTTACTAAATTAAACTAATGCGTTTCTAGTAGTAAATATATTTAAAATTAATATAAGATTCTTAGTTTAGAGCGTCTAAAACTACTCCTTTTTAGCTATTAATATATTAGAGGCACTAGTGTTAGGGAGGATACCTTAGTACGTAATTTATAAGTAGTAGCCCTTAATAAGGAACTACGTTATTAGTATTATAAGTTCCTTATACCTATAGACGTTATCTCTAGTTACCTAGTGTAGGAAAGCCTAATCTATAAAGTACTTAACTACTAGTCTTTAGTCCTTTTCCTTTTCCTCTTCTTCTTACTCCTCTTTAAAGAACTAGTCAACTTCTTCCCCTTCTTACGTAATAAGGAATGTTATAAATTTTATTTACTTACCTATAATATTATAGTATATAATATACTATACTTTAGATTATCTTTTTTCCTTAAGCGTATAGTTTATAGACTAATAGCCTATCTTGCTATAGATATAGCACTTCTTGTCGCTTTGTGTGTTAGTCTGCAGGTTATCTCTAGAACGCTACTAAAGTTAGCTACGTTTACTAATAAACTTGCCTCGTGCACTTTATAAATTATAATCCTCTTATATTTTTCTAGAACTATTATTAGTATATTAATAGTCTAAGTAGTACTAGTTATTATAGTCTGCCTTAGTAAAGTTAATAAAGGTAGTTATAATAAGCGAGTTTTTAATTAAAAATTGTAGATCTCTAAATAAAACCTTATACTTTAAGGATAGCCTATAGAGCGCTATTATAAACTCTTTAACGCCTTAGCATGCTATAATTATAGTTATGACGGCCTGGCATGCCGGCAGGACACATGACCTCGCGTGAGAGGCGCGACTGCCTCACGCCTGGGTGCAGCTGCCTCACGCCTAGGCGCAGCTGCCCACGCACCCAGTGTAGCTATCTCGGATAGATAGATGTTCCGTGCCGAGCGGCAGCGCATAAAAACGCCGCAGGCCTGTGTACCTACAGTCTCCTTATCTTAGTGTAGCTAAAATAGAGCCAACCTACCTTATCTACTCTCTTAATGCAGGAGCCTGTGCCCGTCCTTATATTATACTAAGATCTTTTTACTTAGCTAGAGATAGTAATAAAATATTAAGTTAACCGCTCGATCTGCCTGCGCGCACGACTTAATAATAACTACTTTAAAAAATCTACTATATAACTACGCTAAGCTATTAGTTTATTATAGAGTATAATTACCCGTAATAAGAGGTCCTAATACTACTAAGTAACGTACTACTTAAAGGGAGTTAAAGGACGCAGTTTAAAAACAGCACGTTATAGCTAGCTAAGAGAGCTAATTAGCCTACCGCCCTTTACTTAATAAACGTGCTATACAGGCAACCTACTACTTACGCAAAGAGGGCTATAAGAGCCCTAGCCTTTATAAGAGAGAAACCTATTCCTACTAACTATCCTAAGTACTACCTGCTCGCCTTCTCCCTACTAGAGAACTAATAACTAGCTACTCTACCCGTAGTATTAACAAAATAGCACTAAAACACCTATTTATAGCGTTAGTCTTAGAAAAGGAGATACTGGGCAGCGCGTACAACCTATCTAAGCCCTTTATTTACTAAGAACACGAAATCCAGAGCTACGGCTCTATTACTAAGGAAAACCACAATTAAGACACTTCCTTAAAACTTGCTTATATCTAGTAAGGTATCGATAAGGACCTCTTGCAACCTCCCTAGCTACCCACGTTTACTAGTAATAACCTAATTACTGCGACGCTAAAGGCCGTGATTAAGCATTTTAAGCAGGAACTAGTAAAGATTACTATAGAGCTAGTTGGCTAGCTACTTCTTTATAGTGTGGAGCGACAATAACTGCATATGTACCGCTAGATCGCTACTAATGCCTTGGCTAAAGGCGAAGGGCTGTATAGAGCCCTCGTTTAAGCGTAGTAAAAGATAGACAGGTTAGAAGCTTAACTTGCTAAACAGGCTATAGCAGGCTCTACCCCTAATACACTAGTAACTTAATCTTATATAACTAAATTCTAAATCTTTCCTTAGACCCTAAGCTAGAGCGTCCCCTCCGCTAACAACCCGCTAAGCTCTAAGTCTAGCAAGCCTAATAACTTATATTTTTTGCGCTTATTATTATTTAAGCCTATTACTTGTCTACATACACGCTCTTTAGGCGTAAGCTAGCGCTTAGTTAAGTTCCTAGACCCTCCGCTGCTCTTAGACGGCAAGACAACTACGACCTTTAAGCACTAGAGGGCCTATATAGAGAATAAACTTCGGTCTAACCGCGATTAGTTTATAGGAGAGACTTTAGAGGATACCTAAAAGCGTATCGTAGTATATATAACTACACGTACAGAGGATCCCGCCCGTGACTAACTTATAACTTTAATTAGAGCTCTACGAGACGGTGGCGAACGTATTAATAGCAAATTTATAATAGATATAATGGAGCAAGCTTTTGGCGACCTACATAAGGAGAAGAAGGCCTGTTAGGCATTTATCTAACTACGCCTCCGCTTTATAGCTAAGTTTGCTAGCTTTTAAGTAGACTTCTTTTACCTTGCAACGCAGCGCAAGCTATTTACTAATTAATAAGTTAAAGAGTTTTATAAGAAGCTTATAGATTAACTCTGTATAGATATAGGCTGTAATATTTATTACCTTAAAGATAATTACTTTAAGTTTATTAACATCGCCCGCGACCTCGCACGAGAGGTAGCGATTATAGACTCCTAGGTTACGGCGCGCGCCAAACGAGAATCTCGAAAGAAGGCTACTCCTACCTTAGCCACTAGGTCTTGCGAGTACGCTTTAATACTAGCATAGCCCCTTACTCGCATATAGCTAACGCGCGCCGCTACCACAGCTTTAAGTAGCTAGCTTACCTACTACCGCTATAAAAAGTTAAGATATATTACTTAAGACGACCTAAATAGCCCTATTAATTAGAAAGCGTTAGAGGCCAGCGATTTAACACCGCAAGCTAATAAAGAGGTATACTATAAGGCTAAGGACAAAGGCTTCCTCTCTTCTAATAAGGAATTAGGAAAAGTATTACTCTAGGGGAAGTCTCCTTCTTAGAGAATCCTATAGGAGCTGCTAGCATACGAGACCTCTTATTTAGCGGAAGTGCTTTTACTCTACCCTGCTATATCTTAACGAACGGGCTAGCAATTAGGTTAAAGGCTCTTATTAACACAGGCGCAGGTAGTTACGTCCTAGTCTACTTTAAATACCTCTATATAATTAAGAAGGGACTTAAAGTATCTATTAAAAGTATAAAAGCTGTTCCCCTAGCTAGATATAATAGTTATCTAAATGGGCAGGTAAATAAGCACTTCTAGGCTAACCTAGTGCTAAATAGCCACCGCCTTACTACTCACTTTATACCTTACGACACTAGCCGCTATAACCTTATAGTTGGCCGCAAGCTTCTCGAGGAAGCTAACGTTTAAATTAACTATAGGTAGTAGATGCTTAAGTAGCTAGATATAATATAGATTAACTATAAACGAGATATTATTATCCTAACGCGGGGCACAGCTATAGGAATTAATCCTAAGTATTAGGTAAATGCTAACTAACGTAATAAGCTTATAAACGTGGCTATTATACGGTATATCTACCGCTTATCGCAGCAATCCCCTTAGCGTCGTACCTACTAGAAGAACCTAGCGAAGATGGAGGAGCAGCTCCGCTACTAAGCGGTACCGTTAAAAGAGTAGTAGCTAACTTGCCCTAAACCTGTCTCCCGCGAGGACCTCGCTAAGACAGGCCTTAAAATTAATATTATAGGAGCTATAGTATTTATAATTAATACGCGTTAGAAAGAGATAGTTATTAGCTATATTAGTATTTACAAAGTAGAGAAGCTAATTTAAGACCGTAAGGAGGAGCTAGGCCAGATAGACCCACTAGACCTAGACAAAGAACTCCGCCAGCTTCTTATAAAGAAGTTACTATTCCTAGGCTATACGGGCGCTACCCTAGCTTACTTTTTAAAGAAGGACTCTAACGTACTACCTCTACACCGCGATAGCGTTAATTACAACATTAAGCTAACCGCGGATAACATACTAACATTAAGCCTACTATATAGCATGTCTCTAGAGTAGTTATAGCTTATTAAGGATTACCTAAACGACTACCTTTAACGTAGTGTTATCACTTATAGCAACGCGCCCTACGCCTTACTAGTACTATTTACTAAAAAGCCTAGAGGGGGGTAGCAATTTTATATTAACTATCGCAAGCTTAACGCTATTATAAAGAAAGATATCTATCCTATCCTACTTATTTAAGAGACCCTTGCGAGGCTCGCCCGTGCTAAGATATTTACTAAGCTAGACGTACGGCAGGCCTTTTATCGCATTTAACTAGATAAGGAAGTAGAGGACCTAACCACGTTTTATATACGCTATAGTAACTATAAGTATCGTGTACTCCTATTTAGTCTTTGTAATAGACTTGCCACCTTCTAGCGATATATTAATAGGGTACTACATGGCCTACTTAACGACTTTTGCACAGCATATCTGGATAATATCCTTATCTACTTAGAGGATCTACTACACTATAAGGAGCATGTTGCGCAGGTGCTTAAACGACTCCGCGACGCTGGTTTGCAAGTAGATATTAAGAAGAGCGAGTTTGTAGTGACTAGGATAAAGTTCCTTAGCCTTATTATTAGTACTTAAGGTATTTAGAAGGACCTAGAGAAGATCGCTGCTATGCAGGACTAGTCTATGCCTATATTAGTTAAAAGCATATAGTTATTTTTAGGCTTCTATAACTTCTACTAAACCTTCCTTAAGGACTATAGACGCATTGTTAGACCGCTTATAAAGCTCCTTAAGAAGGGCGCCTAGCATGCCTTTAAAGAGCAAGAGCTTGCAGCCTTTTAGTAAGTTAAAGACCTTATGCTATTAGACAACGTACTTGCTTACTACTCTCCCTATCGCGTCACACGCATGGAAACAAACGCGAGCGATAGTGTTATTGCTAGCGTACTTGTTAAGGTCCCAAAGAGATAGCTAATCCCTAAGGGGCTAAGGTTGGTTCTCGGGCAGGAATACTGGTAGGACAGGAGAGGGTCGTAGTGATAGCCTGCGCTTATCACTAGGGCGTTAGTATTAAAGGTGTGTACAGCACAATTAAATTAACAAGGTTGCTTAGTCAGATCCAAACGATAGATTAATAAACAAGTTAAACACGAATGCCATAAGGGTATTCGTGTGGGTTTATATACATAAGGATTTCTGTACCATCCAAGGTCTTGTTACCATCCATGGCTGGTGTCGCCATCCATGGCTAGTGTTGTCTTGGCTGGATGGTACATCACGTGACCTCGGTTGCTGGGTGTCACCTCCACTGAAGGCCCGTTGGTCCTCCGCGTCCCATACATGTTCAGATCCTAACAGTACTCTCTTAGCTGCAGGACGACGGACTCTGGCGACCTATAGCCTTCTATTCTAAGACAATAAGCGACCCGCAGATGAACTACGATATACACGATAAAGAGATACTAGCCGTGATCTATAGCCTTAAAGAATAGAGATCTTAGCTTATTAGTCTATAGACAACTAAGCCCTTTAGCGCTATTACTAACTATTAAGCGCTAGAGTACTTCTTTACTAAGCGTAAGCTTACTCCTTGATAGATGCGCTAGGCTATAATAGTGGCTAATTTTAACCTAAAGCTTACCTACTAACTAGGCACTACTAACGTAGTGGCTAACGCGCTATCACGCAAGTAGGAGGAACTATAGACTTAGAAGGAAAAGGATAAGGTAGCTTGCATAAGGGTCTTCTTATAGGCTAAGTAGCTAGACGTTAATATAGTGCAAGAAGCCACAACCTAACTTACTAACCTAGCTACTTAAGAATTACAGGGCTAAGAGCTTAAGATTACTGTAATAAACACCTTTCTAGCCTCTCCCTTTACAGAGGATCCTTATGCCCTTATTAATTAGGTAATTAAAGTAAACTAGAATCACGATAGCCTACAAAAGCTGCGGGAAAAAGCTCTATCTAATAACTAAGGACTATAGAAGCTAAATAATTAAGATTTACTCCTATATAAAGATTAGCTAGTTGTCTTAGCAGTTAACTTCCTACGCACCTACTTAATCTAAGCCGCCTATACTACGTAGCTTACTACTTACCTAGGAAAAAGGAAGACAGCGAAGCTACTTAGAGATTAGTACTACTAGCCAAATCTAGTAAAGGACGTAGACACCTATATCGCCGCCTGTAAGGCTTATTAATAGAGTTATACGCCTTACAATTGCACTCTAGGACTACTTAAGCTACTACTAATACTAGAGTAAGCATAACAGGACGTTTTAATAGACTTTAAGTTATTCCCACCCGATAAGAAAGGGTACAATAACGCCTTTATTATGGTTAACTACCTAAGCAAGCGCTGCTTCTCACTGCCCTGCTATAAGATAACCACGGCGGAACAGGCTATAGATATGTACTATCGCTATATCTGGCGCGTGTACGGCCCACCCAAGTCTATCGTCTCTAATCGAGGCCCGTAGTTTATCTCAGCATTTATAAATAAGCTATGCTAACTTGTGGGCGTTAAGTAAAAGCTCTTAATAGCTTATTATCCTTAAACTAATAGTAATATAGAAATTATAAACTAGTACCTTAACTAGCGCCTTCGCCTATTTATTAACTACTACTAAGATAACTAGTCTGACCTACTGCCCTGCATGGACTGGGCTCAGGCTATACTGCCTCATGAGACTACAGGCCTCTCGCCATACGAGATCGAGTTCGGACATTAGCCTACACACTACTAGGACTAGGAAGAGCGGATAAAGACCTTGCCCATAGCCCGTGAGTAGATGTCCCGAGAGGAAGCGCAGAACTACGTAAAGGTTTAATACAACGCTGTAAAGTAGGCTATAGAGATAGCTTAGAGAGGGATTATTTATGCCTAGGAGCAATAAGCACGTTAAGTAAATAAAAAGTAACGTAAGCTAGATTTTAGAGTAGGCAATTAAGTCTATATCACGCCGAAAGGCTTTATAACTAACTAGCCTAGTTAGAAGCTTAACTAGCAGATATACAGGCCCTACCTAATTATTACTATAAAAGGATACTCCTATTAAGTTAAGCTTCCGCCGTATATGCACATGCATAATGTCTTCTATGCAGACCGCCTACGGAAAGCCGCTATAGACACACTGCTAGGTTAGATAGAGCTAGAAGAGGAGCTAATAAAGGTTAATAGCAACCTAGAATAGTAAGTAAAGGAGATCCTTAATAGCTACATCTACTAAGGACGTTTATAATATAAAGTCTCCTAGACTGCCTATAATCCTGACCCTACCTAGTACAACGCCCGAGGCTTTATTAGGGCACTACATAAGGTAAAGGAGTATTATAACGCATACTTAGACAAAGCAGGGCCACTACTATAACTAGACATCTAGCTGCGAGCGTATAAGGCCAGCACCTATCTAGAGATAATAGAGGAAGATAATAAAGCTACAGTTATACTAGCATAAGACAAGACACGAAGGAGGTAATACAACGGACTTAGAGGACTACGCCTACCTTAGAGGGGGGTAATGTAATAGCCTAGCATGCTAGCAGGACACATAACCTCGCGTAAGAGGCGCGACTGCCTCACACCTAGGTATAGCTGCCTTACGCCTGGGCGCAGCTGCCCACGCACCCAGTGTAGCTATCTTGGATAGATAGATGTTCCGTGCCGAGTGGCAGCGCATAAAAGCGCCGCAGGCCTGTGTACCTACAGTCTCCTTATCTTAGTGTAGCTGAAATAGAGCTAACCTACCTCATCTACTCTCTTAATGCAGGAGCCTGTGCCCGTCCTCACAATAGTTATCTAAAACGTACATTTTCTTATATACTACTAGCTAA
Organism: Bimuria novae-zelandiae CBS 107.79; assembly: GCA_010015655.1. Lineage (NCBI taxonomy): Eukaryota > Fungi > Ascomycota > Dothideomycetes > Pleosporales > Didymosphaeriaceae > Bimuria > Bimuria novae-zelandiae. Next base: position 1,305,158 of record ML976664.1, on the reverse strand, counting down.
GAGTCCTTTAATATAACTAGAGCTTATCTAGCATAATATCAAGGACCTTATAAGGTGTCTTATTAGAGTTCTCTTTATAGACTTTAATAAAAGATATCGTCGTCTAGTACGCGTAGTAGTAGCTATAATTAATATTTATATTAAATTAGATCTTAAGTTTTATATATATAGTTAGGAATATATCTATCTACTAATTAATAAAGTAAAAGCAATACTCCTGTGCACGGCCTTTTAGGATCCGTAAAAAGACTATATAGAATTAGTCTAGTTAAATATCTACGTAATAGTAGATACTACAAAAGATCTTTAGCTTCCCTATATACTTCTTCTTATAGTCCTATATCTTAGTAAAGATATTAATTATCTTTAGATTTAGTTTCTCGTTACTAAACTTAATTAGGGGAATTACCCTATACGGGTCTATATTACTTAAGGGTATAATTAGAGGGACGCTTTATCCCTTTAGATATTATAGGTATACTAGTGTGTATTCGCGGAATCTATTAAAGTTATTATATAAAAAAGGGGGTTATTAACTTTGCTATTACTAGTCTGCCTGTAGTATTTATTTAATTACTTTTATAAGTAGTTTTATAAGCTATTATCCTTAATTTAATTATTAATAAGCTTAATTCTAGATACGTGTCTTATTTTAAGCGTAGGTTCTTTAATCCTCTACGTCCTGGTCTCCTGCCCTTATAGAGATTTGGCTCTAGATCTAACCTGCTATTCTTACGTTCGTGGGTTATACTAATCCTATAGTATATTATTTTAGTATTATCCGCTCTTATAGCATATACACGGCTAACTACTTGTTAAAAGTAGTAGATTAAAACTAATTATCTAGCTACTTTAGGTAATTCTCTATATATAGTAATTTAGCTATAGCTTTACTTAGTAATATGTTAACATAACTAGTATACACGCCCTTAAAGTAGAGGATCTACGTTAGTTCCTTAGTGTATACTATATGCGCACGCCGGAACATGGCTTTAGTTTATTCTTTAAAGTCCTAATAGAACTTACTAAAGAGCTCTATATCTACTATAGACTAATCTGTATAGTCCGCGATCACACGCGCAATATACGTTATTACTATAGTTATATCTACCTTATTATTTAGGGCCTTAATCTTATTATACTAGATTTTTAGACTAATATAACGCTACTCTCTTACCTTTAAATTAGTAGTTTCTAGTAACTCCTCTTATATAAGCGTATAGCCTTTATTACTACTAGTTATTTCTTTTATTATTTATTATTATTAACGCGTGTCGTGCTAGCTATATTTACTAGGGACTTATTAGTAGTCTTAAATTATATATAGGTTAAGTATAACTAAATAGGGGTTAGTGTATATATAGACTATATCTTAAAACGCTCTAATACGACTAGAATAGTTAGTCTTAAGCTAAATAAGACGCCTAATATAGCTAACAATAAACTTAGTATAGATAACTCTATTACTAATATAGAGAACTAAGAAATGCGTAAGATTATAGAATTTATTTCTTTTGACCTAACTATTTATAACTACTATGTAATTACTAATTAGTGTTAGTAGGCTTCTGTATAATTATATAGGTAATAATAGTAACAAATATCTTATATATTACTATTAGTATATTCTATCTATAAACGTGGGTGCTACGAAGGTATACATGGGCTCGGTGCGAGTTGGACCAAAGTAGGATCGACGCGGTACGTTGGGCAGCATTAAGCAGCCTCAGGCGATGGGATATGTGTATACCGACACTAATACTATTATTTATAAGCTAATTATTTAAAGTAAAACTAAGTATTTATTATAGGTGCGTATTCGTACTACGCTAAAAAAATAATTACCCTATTATTTATTATTACTGTATTTAAAGTGCATAAATTATATATAGTATAGTTATTAAAAGTGTAAGCTAGAGGAGATTTCTTTACTAGATTATTTAAAAATAGATGCTAAGTTAGAGAGATTAGAGAAATTAGAGGCTAAGAAGGAGGTAAAACTTTAGGTAGAAAAAGAGCTTGCTTATGTAGCGCTCTTGCGTGCTTGTCTAGCACGAGAGAAGATAGCACGGTTACCTAATTAGTATAAAAAATTATGTTAAAAAGAATAAGAGTTATTTAATTATAGTATATCTATAATAGATAAATTAGAGGCCTTAGAGGCTTGTAAGAAGCTTACGTAGGTAGTAGTATTAAATAATCCTAATACTAGTCTAGGTGCGGAGGTAATTAACTAGTTTATAATCTAGTTAAAGCCTTCCTCTTCTACTACGTAGTAGTATGCTAGTATTATTATAATTTTTCTTAATAGTTTTATAAGTAGTCTTCTAGTTCCTAGGTATTCTTACTATATAAGTAATCTTTCTATTTAATAATGTACGTGCGTGGCTAGTCCGTATACTATAGTATTTATTTAATATTACGGCTAGGACATTCATGGTTAGCTCCTTAGCAGGTCTAGGAGTATATAGTTATTATTTTCTTATTACTTTATAATTAACGCAGTTTTCCTCTCCTTATTAAAGCCTATCTACTCTAATAGTTATAAGCCTAGAAGCTTTTATTAATCGCTGTGTTTACTATAGTTAGACTAGGCCTTATTTTTATAAGTTCTAGTTAGTTATATCTTGTTTCTTAAGACCCTTTATAGTTACTTTAATGTCGCTAGACTAGCTAGGTATCTATAGAGCTTAGTCCTAGTCTTAGTAAGGACCTTAATAGATTAACGCGATATAGTATGTAAAGTAGTGTAGCACTGTAATAGCTATACGATAGTAGAATTAGATTTGCTTATTACTAAGGTCACGATTATATTAGACAGGCTAGAGCACTAGACGTAGTGGCTGTTCTTACAGAAGGATAGTGTAGACAGGAACTAACTCTGGAAATACGTGGATCTAGATACCAGTGAGGATCTAGTTGCCAGACTAGATACTGAGAAGCCGATCGAAAAGCAATATAGGGATTTCCATACCACAGAGAGCAATGCTGAAGTGGATATCATGGACCTAACTAATCAAGAGCTGGCAAGGTACGAAGCATGGTACAGGACGTACAGTCGCACTAAGGCACGGTGGCTGCAGAAAGAGAAGGCGCTTAGGGAGTTCACGCAGGAGATATCTAGGACGATTACAGCTCGACACATCCACTTAATAGAAGACTGTACGAGCGCGCACGATTGACTACGGACCCTTAAAAAGCACCTTTGCCTAAGTAAAGCTAAACGTAGCCTATAGCTTTAAGCTTAATACTAGGGCCTAAAGATATAGCTAAGAAAGGGGAATTTTAATACTTAATTTAAAAACTAGCTTAAAACAACGCGCGTTATAAGCTAGGCTTATATACTTAAAGTATAAGGGAATTAAGCCTAGAAGGACTTTATTTTAGTAGTTAAAAATTTAGATAATAGCTAGTTAGTAAATAAGCTTTTGTAACTTACTAAGGCTAAAGTAAATAATAGATAATATATAAGTATCTTAAACCTAGTAGCTTAGTATACGTTGTACTATTGTCGCACTAGGCCTATTACGTTAAGACTAGAGATATTCGCAACGCTTAGCATTATATAACTATTTTAAATATTTTAAAGAGATTAGTTAACTACTACCTAGCAGTCAGCACTAGTAGCTAGTAATTAAAAGTTATAATATAGTAAATTAATTATCTATATTTATAGAGAGAACGATAAGTTTAAGCAATATTTATATATAAACTAAGCTTTATAACTACAAGACTAGCAGCTTGCTTATAATATTAAATAGAAGTTTTAAGAGCTTTAAACTTAAAGAATACCTAGAGCTAGAGCGCTTTATAATATAGAGAAGAAGCTAGAGTCTATAGAAGTAACTATTATAGCTATAGGGACCACGTTAGATATAGTTAAAAAGTAAAATAACAGGCGTTAGCTAATAGGTCTTACTATAATAGTAGCCCTATAGCTAGGAGCTGTATAGACTGAACAGGCTAAATAGCAAAAGGACCCGTTGTTACTTAATAGATAGATTATTAATTCTAGCTTAAATACGCACGTAGCTAATAGCAAGTTATATAATTAGAAAATAGCTACTTTACTTAGGCTAGATGACTACGTGCACGCAAGAGGTTAGCTACTACTAATTTAAAAATAGGGAGAAGTTAAGCTGCAGGTATAGATACCTACTAGAATTAATATAATCCTGCTATTATACATAGTATATATCCTAGAGCTATTTACGAGCATTGTTAGTCTATCGCGTTATAGTATAGTAGGAATCTATTTTAACTTAGGTAGAAATTATCTCTATTAGAAAGAGCTATTAAATATTATCTATAAGCTAAAACGCACTACTAGCTACTAGTTAATAAATATAAAGGAGAGTAATTAGCTACTACTATTAGTCTATACCGCGTAGTATAGGCCTAGGCCGTCGTACGCAGCTTAAAAACCTCTAGAGCTTATCCTATTTAAAGCTTATAGGATATTTAGCTATAGTAGTAAAAAGGTAATTACTTATCTACTAAAATATATTAATAGGCTAAAATTAATTAAGTAACTATAATAGTAGTATTAAAATAAGTAGTAGTTGTAAGGTAATAATAGTGCTCTAAAATAATTAAAGTATAAGGTCTATATTTAGGTAAAGCTTTATAAGCTAGTAAGTAAAAGAGCTCCTTAAGAACTAGTATAGCGTCTATTCTATTAACTAGGGATAGATCGAATACAACTCCGCAAGCGTAGCGAGCGATGCTATAATAGAGACATGTAGCTATTTTATACTATATATTAGAATAGCAGGTAGCACGAGGCGTGCTCTCTACTAAATAAAAATTTAGCTATACTACAACGCCTTATATAGAGACTACTAGTTAAGTTTAAAACTTAATTTAATATATAGATTATAGTCGTAAGGCTTAATAGCAAGCGTAGGTACTTAGAGCTACTAGAGATCTTTAAGAATCTAGGAATTATAGTAGAATTTTAAGCTAAGTATATAAAGGAGCAGAACGGACAGATTAAGAAGGCTAAACATATAATAATTATATAAGACTAAGTAATTAAAATTAACGCAGGCTTGCTAATAAAATTATCTAATAAGTATACTATTTCTATAGTATATCTACTTAATTTTATACCTACTAAAGCTCTAGGCTAGCATACGCTATATAAGATAGTTTAAAGTATTAAATTATTAATTACTTATCTTAGCATTATAAGAGCTTAAGCCTATATCTTAGATTAGCATATACCGCGCGGAGAGAAGCTACAGTCTCGAGCGCTAATTAGACGCCTAGTAGGATACAATTTTATAAATATCGATTGCATCTAGATGCTAGCGTTAGGCAGGATAATTAGGACTAGAGATATTATTCTCGTACTATTAGAATTATATAAAGATAATTAAGACTATCCTAATAAGCAGATCTTATAATAAGTAGCTATAACCCTAGATATTAAAAAAAGTATAAACTTAATAATTTAAAGCTTAAGTAATAACTTAAGAATAATTAAGGAATTAGTTAAGCAGTTACTTAATTACGTAAAGTAATACTAAATAAGGATAACCTAGACTAGTAGCTTAAGTAATAGCTTAAGTAAGAGCTTAAGTAGTAGTAAACGCGTAAGCTAAATAGAGCTAAGCATCTAGTAGCAAGTAGTATACTTACGCTAAGAGACACTCTAGAGCCGCGTACCTAAGATAAGCAAGACTAGCTAGATATAGTTATTAGCCTATCTAAGGGCTAGTACTATATAAAGTAAGGGGAAAAGCTACTAAATTAATAATTAAATAATATAAGTAGACGTAATAAAATTAGTAGCTAAATTAATGCTAGTAATATTACTAAGGCTAGAACCCGCAAGATGCCGCGCGTTTACTACACTACATTTATAGTAGCTATGTAGTAATTAGCTAATACTAGGATGCTAGCTAATTAACTAAGGATAAGTCTACATCGAGATTAGCTCCTACCACCACTAAAGCGATGGAAGCAGCTCTAGAAGCATCCGTTTGGCGCTAAGTTCTAGAAAGCAGCATTAATAAAGCTTCAGAGCTGCCATAGCAAGGGCTGTCTCATGCCTACTATAGTGACTAGAGCCAGCGCCCAGGCTAAGATCCTACCATTAATGTAGGTGTTTACCTACAAGTTTAACGAGGATGGATATCTGTACAAGTTCAAGGCGAGACTAGTAGTTAGAGGTGACCTACAGGAAGACTAGGGAGACACGTACGCAGCTACACTAGTAGCATAGGTATTTTACTTTCTAGTTACTTTAGTAGTAGCTTTTAGTCTGCGCGCCTATTAGTATAATATTATTAACGCGTTTTTTTATATATTACTAAATTAACTGCTTTACGCCTATATACTAGAAGGATTTATATATAAGCTTAGTAAGCTACTTAAAATAAGGAGAGCTCTTTATAGCCTTAAAAACGCTCCTTTACTCTAGTATAAGTATTTTAAGAATACGATGCTTAAGCTAGGGCTTTATTTAATTAAAAAGGTCCTTCATCTATTTATAAGTAAGAGCCTAATAGTATTCTTTTAAGTAGATAATATTATTATTCTAGTATACCTAAATAACCTAGTAGCATATGCGTAGTTTAAATATAACTTAAAAATTTAATATAAGCTATGCTTACTAGGAGAGCTTAGGTAGTTCTTAGGAATATAAATTATACGAGACTAAAAGAATAGTAGAATCTAGCTTAGTTAAGATTTATTTATAAATAAGGTTAAAGTTAAGTATAAACTATAAAGATAGGGTTAGAGAAGCTATCTTATAGTATCTTTAATTAGTAATTAGCTACCTATAAATATAAAGGAATTAGTTAGTTAAAAAATTAACTACTCTTAGTAGCTAGTTAGATTTTTAAGATATTTAGTAATATATACATGTCTTAATATCTTACAAACTTACTTAGTTCTTATAACTTGTTTCTAAAATTTAAACTAAAATTATGTTCGAGCAGCAGAGCATATTTAGAGCTATTTAATTAAGATAAAATAACTAGACCTACGTGCTTTAAGATTAAACCAGGAGAACTTAATATACCTCTATAAAAAGCTACTATATTATAGAGTATTAGATATAGTATTTATAAATAATTAGAAAATACGTCGTAGCTCGTAAGACTATCTATTTAAGCTCTATAAATTATCTATTAATTAGAAAGTAACCCTGTAACGCTTAGTTACTAAATTAACTACCACCACCCCCTGCACTAATTCGTGGGACACTTTCTAATGAGTCAGCACCCCGCACTCAACACCAAATCTCGCCATCGTCGACGTCGACGTCGACGTCCATAACACCATGAAATTACGTTCAAATAAGACGATTGATAGCTCGTTAGAAAGGCCTCGTACGCCTGTACAAGATGCCGTCCTCAAAGAGCCTAATACAGAGGAGCGTTCACGATTTTTTGAGGCTATACAGCATAACAACAATGTTACCCCTTTCCGCGATATCTGTGCCCAGCATGGCATAGGAAAGTCTACAGGCTATCGCTGGATGAAGGAGTTTAAGAAATACAACGACTGTCGACGCGTACGCAAGCGTAAGAGCCAGGAAAAACATACAAAGCTTGGGCATCCATGGCGTGTAGATGAGTCGACGCTCAGAGCTTTGATGGACGACGCCACAAACCCCGTCAGAGACAAACCCTTAGGCGTACAGATCCGTACGAACAATATACCACTTACAAAGCGTGCCTTAGAGCACAATCTCCGTACAAGGATCCATGCCGGCGTCTATAAACAAGCCTACACAAAGAAGGAGATATCACTCGACAATAAGTATCTCCGCGTAGGCTACGGCTACATCAATCAATGGCAGCCTATCTTTGGCTTCTGGGATGCCGTTTACTGGACCGACGAGGCTCATTTCAATCCAGAGGAGGACTTTCAGAAGCCTAGCATCCTACGCTACGAGGGAAAGCGCCTTAAGACGAATAATATAGGCGTACGGAAGCCCGTGAAGAGCTCTCCTTTAACGTTACACATGTACGCCACTGTAAATTGGTACTACAAAGGCCCTCTCGGCTTTTACAACGACGATGTTGACATGTTAACGCTGCCAAAGCCTCTGCAGAGGCCTCGCAAGTATAAGTACGAGACCCAGCAGAAATATAAGGAAAGGCTTACTGAGTGGGAGCTTAAATGCCCTCCAGCTATTGAGGGAGACGTCGGCGGCCATCATATGACTCAAGAGTACTACACAGAGCACATATTGCCGTCGTATATAGACGCTGTACAACAGGCTCGTATAGGTGCTACAATAGAGCAGCGGGAGTGGCTCCTACAGGAGGATAACGACCCATCTCATGCCACAAAGTCCTTCAACAACGTCTCTAGAAAACTCAAGGATGTGAATTGGATCCGTACACTACTCCATCCAGGCCAGTCGCCGGATCTCAATCCACAAGAAGGCGTATGGCTTATCCTCAAACAACGCGTAAAAAGACGTCTTAACAGTCCCCTGCCGCCCGAGACTATATGGGATGGTACAAAGCAGCATTTTAAGGAGATCCTCGTACAAGAATGGGCTATGATTACGCTCACAGAAATACGTAGGTTAATTTCTAAGATGCCATCTCGGTGCAAGCAACTAGCGACCAACGGCGGTGAGGCTATTCGCTCAGAACACTGGTAAATCACCAAAAAAATTGTACAAGATTCTTATGCATATACAAATTACTATATAAACTAAAATCTACGCTCTATTCTGATGTATGTGGCTGGTCGCAGCGCTGAATAAATCGTGGTGTTGAGACTGATGGCCGGTGCTGCTTACCTCAGCGCGGAGTGTCCCACGAATTAGTGCAGGGGGTGGTGCTACTAAAGTAGATTTTCTAGCTTTATTAATAGCTAGTAGCGAGCTATAGTAGTAAAATAAAATGTTTAAGTACGTTAGATGTTACGGCTACGCCTCACAAGGTAGATGAAGACGGATGGCGGGGAACGGCGCTAGCCAAGGTTCTGACGCCTTAGCCAAGATTGTAAGCGAACACGTGACGGAACTCTGTCACAGCGCCAACAGAGTCGGCAAGTCGGACTCTGCGACTCTATAGGCAGAGTCACAAAGGGGAACTTAGTAACTCTATAGGCAGAGTTACAGAGCTATAGGGCTACCTTGTATTTCTTAAGTATATAGCTACTAGTACGCTCGTTAGATAGTCTTAATCGTTAATTTCTATAATCCTTTAACTAAGGTATTACTTGCCTTTAATATCCTTGTTTAGAATCCATATCGCATATAATCTATTAGCGATCACCTATTAACCTCTACCTATACTTCTATTAACTATAACCGCGCCCCCAAGGTAACCTGCCTTACGGTACTAAGGCAGGTCCGTAACACTTTAACAATCTAGTTCTTAGAAGAGCGAAGCGTAAGTAGCGCACAGTCTAAGCTAAATATAGCAAGATTATTTTAATAAGGTAAAGGTTAGTTGTTGATGCACGAATCGGACGACACAGACTTTCGAAAGATTAAGAATACAATTAATAGTTTAAGTAAGGACTAAGCCAGGCTTAAGGACGTACTTCAGGCACTCCTAAAGTAAAATAAAAAAACTAAAGGATTAGTTACAACAGACAGACGCGCAGCTAATAGCAGTTATAAAAGAATAAAAGGTTAACAAAGACATTATTAATAAGTTAAAAACGCAAGTTATAAGCAAGCCACTTAAGCTTCTAACGCTCACACGATTTAATAAAAACTAAAATAAGTTAAGGGCCTTCTTAGCAGAAGCAGCGTTGCACTTAAACATACTAGTACTCTAGATTAAAAATAAAGAACAGAAGGTGGTCTATGTTTTAGCACACTTTACTGTTAGGATCTATATTTAGCATCACCAGGCTAACATTCTGAGACGGCCAAGGTCTTATGGGAGCCAATGGTGGCACAGCAATGGGCAAGTCACGTGACTGCTCGAAGCGCTCGAAGCGAGCAAGTCGAGCATGCTAAGTATATAGGAACATAAGGATGGACTCTTCCACCTTGTGTTTAACCTATTTATTAATCTATTATTTAGATTTACTTAGGCTCTTGTTAATTTAATTATAACGCACCTTATTTTAATACTAACACCCTATTAATAAGCGTAAGCTATTAATACACCCTTTTCTGTCTTTGTCTGCACTGCCTCGCCTTCCGCGCTAAGGGAACTGTGTAACCCTTATACCCCCTCACTTCTAGTTAACCTGATACTGTACCGAAACCCCTTCGCCTCCACACCACCTGGTACTCGCTCACATCCACGAGAACTGAAAGGAAGGTATATAGAACTATTACAGAATACATAGATAATATAGACACTAGATACTAAAGACAGAGAGTTACTTGTTCATTCCTTGCTACCTGTGAACCGACACTAATTAGTGGTTACCCTTACAGTCGATGCTATGAGAGATAACCACAGACAGTAAGGAGAACTAGAAGAGACACGACGAGGGGTATAGCGATACCCTAAACTGTGTGTTAACAAGACCCTAAGCGTTTACCTAGGTCTCTATGTCTATTACGCCTTTGCCGGAAGCTTGCGCGTCGTAGCCTACCACTAAGTAATAAGGACTCTAAGCGTTTACCTAAGTCCCTGTCCATTACGCTCTACAGTACCCGCCACTAATAGTACTATTAATTAACCTGCGTCTTACTCTCTTAAAGAGACGCCTTACGACCCCTAAATTGCTTTCTTACGATGCCTCTTACCAACTATCTTACGAAGGAAGAATAGGCGCTTATTAATAAGGATAGTTAAGGCCAGCCCCTTAATATTAATAAGAATACAGATATTATAAAAATTAATATAAAGAGTGTAAACACATATATCCTCTTCTACTACCAGATCTCCCGAAATAAAGAATAGGAGGACTATGAGCTATAAGAGCAGATGACTATTATCTTTAAAGGATGGCTAAAAGAACTCTTTAATAAAGGTAATAAATCTCTTGTTACTAAATTACGAGACCACCTACGTAAGTAAGGCGTCCTTATAGCTAAGAATAGTAAGTTAATTGCCTATAACATCGCAGAAGCGCTGTAGGGCAACTATTATAAATAGACTAATAAAGAGGTTGCTTACTAGCTTAAAATAAATAAAAAGTTCAACTCGCGCTTTAATCTAAATCTTACAACATTGCCTCTATATAATACGCCTCTATTATAGCAATCTTTTTAATAACCCTCTACGTATCTTGCTTCTCCTTAACTAGCTCTAATAGCACGCACTATCTACTAACCTATACCTCTACTAAAATGGCAGCCCACTATATACCTGCCCCCTTATTAGCAGCACAACGCGCCTTTATCCTCTACGTAGTAGCTAAACCAGTATAATACGTATAACCCCCATCTGCAGCACGAAAGCCCTATAGACGCTACATGTCTTAATAACGCACATCGACTTATTATAGACCTCTATAAGCTATACGACAATAAGAAGCGCTTTAAAGGTAAGCTATATAACGTGTTTAACACTAAATTTAGAATCTTCTAAGATAATTGCAGCAAGATAGGGCTACCTAAGTAACACTAGGATCGAGCTTTTTCTATCATGCTAAAAGATAAAGCGTCTAACTACTACTATAACCACCTCGCGGGTCAGGGCTATAATCTTAAAATAATAATAGGTATAATAAAGAGCCACTTCTATAATAAGGAGAATTATTAATTATACCTTAGTAAGTGGAGAACAATCACGCTAGCACGTATAATTAGCGCCTACCCTAATAAATCTTGTCTTAATACTTTCTAATTACTTATTAATAAGCTCTAGAAGCTTTAACGCAGGCTAGGCTATAACTACTAAGGTAATAACGTGCTACGCGAATAACTACTTAACGCGTATAGTAGTATTAAGGACTATAATCTTGCCCTTTTCGCCCTAGCGCCTACTTTTAAAGGCCTTTGCTCTACTCTACGCTTATTTATTAGCGCTGCTACCCGCTCGCGCAAGGCGCGTAATCTAAGCCTAATATAATATACTACTAACAAGGAGTATTAGAACTACTATAACCTCTAACACCCCTATAAGGACGACCCCAACGCAAACGGCTATAAGTAGTACTAGACTAATAGGACCTATAGAGGTAAAGGCTCGCGGAGAGGTTAAAGTAATAGATTATAAGGATTCTCGTCGCGCTTCTCGCCGCAAGACGTTAATAATCGTGGACCCTATTAAGGTAACTCTCGAGGGTTACCCTTTCGATAGCTACTGCCACCTAAGCAACTGTAATCTTAAAAGAAATGCTTTATTTATAGTAAGCCTAGCTACTAATTAATAAAGCACTCTAGGGATAAGCGCAAGCAATCCTATTATAGATTTTACTAAATAGCGTTAGCCTACTTATATAACGCGTAACCTAACGTTACTAACTTTCACGCTTTTCTAACCGAGTACGAAGGTATTAAAATTAATAATAAGGTCTAGTAGATGCTTGCTATAGAAATAATAATTAAGGGAGATTAGTTTATTACTAAGTTCTCTAGTATAATTAACGGCAATTAGACGATTGCCTACCTAAATAACTAAGCTATATACCACGCGACTATATAAATTAACGCGTTTAGGGCTATAGATAACACGCTCGCTACTGTATTTACGTTTAAGAATTAATATAATAAGAAAGTCTTTTAGGGCATTATACCTAACACGGGAGCCTTAGGCGTCTCGATAGCTAGAGAACTATAAGCGACTGCTCTATAGGCAGCCATAAGCTTACAAATAGATACCTTAATAGCTAGGCAGCACCAAATCCGCTTTGGTAAAGGCTAGGTAATTACATCTATAGGCACCCTACACGTTAACACAGTAATTAGTAAAGTCACGTTCCACGTGCTACCTACTAATACGCCATTCTTACTCTGTCTAGCTAGTATGGATAGACTAGGCGTTAGATATAACAACCTGCGCAACGTACTGGTCTAGGGCAACTAGCTACACCTAGTTATACGTAAATTTGGCCATCTATAGCTCCTTGTAAATCAACCTAAACGCACCGCAGCCGCCAGCTACCACCTTATAAAGACTAAGCTACGCTAGCTCTACTAATAATTTAGCCACCTATTAGCTTGTTAGCTCTACGACTTGCTTATTCGCGCTAGCTATAATAACGTCTATAAAGAGCTTATTAATAAGCTCGTTAAGTACTGCTAATAGTACTAACTAAATCAGAAAGCACCTAGACGCTTTAAATTTAAGCTTAAGAAACTAGACCTAGACTTTAACTACAAGGTAATTATTAACATTATGTACCTAAATAGAAAACCTATCCTATATATAGTTAATAACGCGACCGCCTTTTAAGCTGCTCGCTTCCTTAAAGATACATTAGCCGCAAGCACTTAGAACGCTCTACAGTATTACTAGATTAATACCTACCTTAGACCGCCTAAGTATCTTGTTTATAACGCCGGCAGGAACTTTATTTTTACTAAATTTAAGCAACTTGCCAAGTCACTATTAATTAATATTAAAGAAGTATCTATAGAAGCTTATAACAGCGTAGGCAAGATAGAGCAGTACCATGCTCTATTATAACGTGCTTTTAAGACTATCTAAGCCAATTTACCTATAATAATAGACAGGCAGCTCATCTTGCAAATAGCTATTAAAGCTATTAATAACACTATAGGTCCTAATAGCCTAGTGCCTACGCTCCTTGTCTTTGGCGCCTACCCACGAATAACAAAAGACTCTCCCCTATTGCTATTAATTACTCAACGCGCTGCTGTTATTAAAAAGGCTATAAGAAAGGTACGACGGGTACACAAGACGCGCTAAATTAATAATACGCTAGTAACGCGTAATAGACCTACGACGCTTAAAATAACTATACTACCTATTAACTCCAACGTGCGCGTCTGGCGCGAGAAGGATAGATAGATAGGGCCCTATAAGCTTATTACTATAATAAATAAGACCTATACAATATAGCTGCCGCATGGCCCTACAAATTTCCGCTTAATAGTTATTAAGCCGTACTACACGGATACCTCCCCGATAAACAATAAACCAGCCACGCCACTAGCAATTAACAATAAGGATAATAGCCACCTAATAGATATACTAGACAACGGAAACAATAACCAGGATAAAGACAGCGAAACTAGTGTAACTAACTAGTATTAAGAACAAGCTTCTAAACTCCCTTAACGAAAACGCGGCTAACCTAAAGGTAGCAAAAACAAGCCTAAAGCTACTATAGCCCGCGCGAACCCTCCTAGGATAGCTTATACGGCTCTTACAGCGTACACTGTTCACACAGCGCCTAACGAAGCTCACATAATAGAGGTCTTTATAACGCACAAAGAGAACACTAACTAGCTACTTTCTATTTAGTTACGTAAAGAGCAAAGGATAACTACACCTAGCTAACTATTTAAGCTATTAGATAATAAGGAAATTAACAGCCTTATTACTAACAGAGTCTTTCGCTTTAAGCAATACAATCCCTGTAAGCACTAAGGATAGATTTTTAAGTCGTAACTAGTACGCGAAATTAAAGGCAAGACTACCACTACCTTATACAAGAAATCACGCCTCGTAGTATAAGGCTATTAAGATAATAGCAAAGCAATAATCCTTACCTAATCGCCGACTATCTAGCAAGCTAGCTAATAAATTATACTAGCTATTGCTTCTTTACTTATGCGTAATAGAGTTACATTAATAAATAGAGAGATCTCGCTCTAGCTACAAGATATTACCTAAGCATATATACAGTTACGCATAAAGCTTAACTAAGTAGTTATTGCCCACTTACCTAAGGAAATTAAATACAAGTATCCACCTAGCACGGTCATGATAGTTAAGAAGCCCCTATACGGCCTAGCTAAAGCTAGTACCTATTAGTAGGCAACATACAGCGCTTATTATAAGGAAAAGCTTTACATAGAGACCTTAACATATAACCCATGCCTGCTTATAACCACTACCTAGGACGCCTTTAGCATAGTAGGCATATAGACTAATAACACACTTATTCTCGCGGATAAATGTTTCTCTAACCTAGAGGAGAAGGAGTTAACGTTTATAGCTAAGCTAAAGGAGAAGCTAACACCTACTACTCTATTAATTTTTAATGGCTATGTCCTATTAATTAATCACACTGGCAAGCTCTTACTACGACAAAAGGATTAAGGTAAGAAGATTTAGCTTATTAACGCAAGCTTAGCTAACTATTAATAATAGTACGTTAAGTAGAGGGCTCGCGGCGCCTACATTGCGAGCATTTGCTAACCAGAGGCGACTTTTAACCTCTCTATTACCGCACAAACTTAGGAGCCTACCGTCGACGACGTTAACGCGTTAAACAAACGCCTATAGTAGCAACTAAACAATCTTAATTATAGCCTCACTTATAAGGCACTTAACCTAGCTTAGGCTAAAGTCTTTATATTTGTTAATAGCTCCTTCGCAAACAACAAAGATTTAAGTAGCTAGATTAGCTACACAATTATAGTAGCTATGGAAGACGCTACTAACACGGAGTTTACTATTCACGGCAATCTTATTCACTAGAGCTCCGCGAAGAGCAAACGCGTGACCTAGAGCGTCCTTACGTCAGAGATCTACGTAATAGTAGGAGGCGTTAACCTTGCCTACTCTATTACCTCAACGCTTGCCATGGTTACAAAGCAGCTTAGTCTGCTATCTCTCCCCCTAGTAGTTTATACAGACTCATACTCACTGTATGAGTGTATTGTTAAGCTAGGAACGACTAAGGAAAAACGACTAATAATTAATATTATAGCCTTACGTCAATCCTATGAGAGAAGGGAGTTATTTAAGGTTTAATAGGTAAATAGCTAAGATAACCCTACCAACGCTATAACAAAAACATCGCTAAATAAAGCCCTAAAAACTCTTATTAATACAAACTCGCTGCGTATACGAGTTGACGAATAGGTAACACGCAAGGACCCCACAAACTAGCTCTAATAATAATTACGACAACTACTATAGTTATTACCTTCCGACTTTCGCAAACAGCCTCTCCAGCAAGTGTACACCTGATCCACACTTATTTTACTATAAAAGAAAAGCTGCCAGTGTCTGCACTGCCTCGCCTTCCGCGCTAAGGGAACTGTGTAACCCTTATACCCCCTTACTTCCAGTTAACCTGATACTGTACCGAAACCCCTTCGCCTCCACACCACCTGGTACTCGCTCACATCCACGAGAACTGGAAGGAAGGTATATAGAACTATTACAGAACACACAGACAATACAGACACTAGATACCAAAGACAGAGAGTTACTTGTTCATTCCTTGCTACCTGTGAACCGACAGTCTTTAACATCGCTCCTGCTAGAGAACCAACCTTAACCCTATTTCGGACTAGCTACCCGTAGGGACTTAATATCTTAAACACCCCTAATATAAGTAAATACAAGACCCTTTTTAATGCACCAGATATTATTCTAGGGAACACTCTAAATAATAATAATAATAATGCTACTATCACCTATATTAAGGGAAGCCTTTACGCTAAACCTAATCTCTTTTACAGAGACTGCAAGCATACAGAACTATAGATCTTATAGCTTAACCTCTACTTCTATAGAACGAAGAAGGAATAGAATAAAGCTAATAAAACCATTTTTGCAGCATCCTATATAAAAGGACCAGCCCTTGCATGGATTCGACCATATCTTAACTAATACCTAGCTAAAGAGAACTTAGAGGGAGATACTATTAATAAAATTATAGAAGACTACGACAAGTTCTGCAAGAAAGTTAAACAGTACTTTAGAGTAGCTAATTAGGAGGCTATCGCTAAAAGAGCTATTTAGCAACTTAAGCAAGTCTGCTTAGCTACTAAATATAACTCTAAATTCCGCAGACACGCCGATTAAATCTATTAAAACGAAGCAACTCTTATAACTATATACTATTAAGGACTTAAGCCTAACCTACGCGAAGAACTACTGCGTAGCGGAGCAAGAATAGATACACTAGAAGCATTGTTAAAGGAAGCTATTAAGATTAATAAGGAATAGTACGAACTAAAACGCGATATACGATGGAACTAGTTAGGACGACAAGGCTATAGACTACCCTTAAGCCACGATAATTATCGCAATTAATAAACTCCTAGGCCAAGACAAGATAACTACGGACCTTAGCCAATAAAAGGAATCCAGTACCATAACCAAATCAATGTAATCGGAAAAGGAACAGGAAAGTCTCCAGGCTATCGCAAGAAGCCTAACCAAAGACGTATCTCAGATGGAACCCGATAACAACAGGGGACCGAGACACGCACTTGTTTTACATGTGGTAAACCAGGCCATATAGCCAGGAACTGCAGATCTAAGAATAAGGTTATTAGATAGTTAAACGTACTAACCGTCGAAGACGCAAACGCGACTAACGAAGAATAGTAAGTTATTAATACTATTAAGTAACTTAATACCTAAGACAAGGACTTAGAGCAAACGGACCTGCCTAACTCTTGGCTATACAAGGATGCAGAAAAAGGATCGGAGGTAGAGCAAAAGAAGCTAAAGAAACGCGCCCCCACACCGCATCTAAATGCAAGAAGACTCACGGATAAGGAAGAACATAATATATTCTAATTCTTAGATTAACATTAACCGCGTGAAACTAATTTTAGATTCACAGTAACTAAGCTAAATATAGTACGCACCTAACTAATTAGCCTAGTAATATAAGAATTTATAGACCACGGTTATAAACACTAGGACCTAAAGAAGAAATACCCCGTTAAGAATCTTAGCTATAGACTAATATACGACCTAGACCACCGAAATCCCAATTACGGAATCCTTAGATAGAGATTCTGTACCGCCGACGCATGCAATACGTATCTCTACGCTAAATAGTGTAGATACTTCCCACAACCGCAGAAACGATGCAGATGGGAATAGTTCAATTGCCTAATTGCTAAATGCGATAAGCACCTATAGGATAAGCAAGAAGTAAAGTACTTCCTATATCTTAGCAAAGCTTAAAACCTTACCTATACTATATTAATTAATAATAAATGTATATTAAAGATTTGGCAAACGTGCCTACACCCGGACTGTATAGCGTATAGATAGGATAAAGCACTCTTTAGATTTAGACCTAGCGACTATCACGGAGAACTAGTGCGCATGGACTAATAAGAAGGGAGGAGCTACGGTAAAGCAACCCAAATAATGGCACGATACCACTAACCACGGGATAAGAATGGCAATCTTTAGCCTATTAAGCTATTTACTAAGGAAGTGTCTTTTTTAGACCTAGGCTTAAGCGAGAAGACGCCTTTAAGGAATTAAATACTATAAATAGTTAAGTATTAATTAAGCTACTAATACGGCTTAATAGAATATAGATAAAGGCTATGCTAGATTTAAGAGCACAACAAAGCTACATCTCTTAAAAGGCACTTAGTAGAGCAGGACTTACTACGCGTAAGAAAGAAGACGCTTATATTATCTATGTCGCGAATAGACACCTAATGCCAGGCACGCCACGAATTAAGTACAAGGTCGAGACGACACTTAAGATCTATAGATATAAGGAAACGACTACCCTCGATGTTCTTAAGAAAGCTAGTCACGATGTGATACTAGGACTACCCTAGTTAAGAAAGCATAACCCTATAATTAATTAGGGAAAGAGAACGCTATCCTTTAAGCGCTGTAACTATGCCTTGCAAGCAAAGCCTACGCATTAGTAGAATTTAATAGTAAATAAAAGAGCTATTAACAACATAGTCTTGCAAACGAGATTCAAGATCGAATTACCCTTGGCAGACGCTAGTAGGAACTACCAGGTCAAAGAGCGCAAGGAAGTGGACAAGCCAATTCCTGCAAAGGAAAGAGGGCAACGCATAATCCACAGAATCCCCGAATAGTTTATAGAATAGAGCCATCTGTTTCGAGAAGAGGAAGGAAAAGCAAACCTACCTAAGCACTAACCCTAGGATCACAAAATTAACCTAAAAGAAGGAAAGACGCCACCCTTTAGACTACTATACGCGAAATTAGGCAAAGAACTCTAAGAAGAAAAGAAATTCATTAAGAAGAATTTAGTAAAAGAATATATACAACTATTAAAGTCACCAGCGGCAAGCCTATTTATATTTATACTTAAGAAGAGCGGCGAATTGCGACCCTGCGTAGACTACTAAAAGCTTAACGACATGATAATAAAGAATCGATACCTGTTACCAAACATTAGAGAACTACAAGATAGGCTAGCACGAGTAAAGATATTTACCTCACTAGACCTACGCGATAGATACCACCTTATATAAATTAAAGAAGGTAAAGAATAGAAAATAGTATTTAGATCTAGATATAGACTGTTTAAGTACACTGTTATGCCATTTAGACTTATAAACGCACCAGCTACATTCCAGGCACTTATTAATAATGTCTTATAATACTACCTTAACATCTTTATTATTACATACATGGATAACATTCTGATCTACTCAGAAAACATAAACGACCACGTAGAACATGTTAAGATAGTACTTAAAGAACTTAATAAGTTATACCTATAACTAAAACAAGAAAAGTGCAAGTTCTTCTAAATAGAACTTAAATTCCTTAAACATATTATTAACACTAAAGGAATTAAGGTAAGCCCCGATAAAATTAAATGTGTCAAGGACTGGCCACGACCACAATTAGCCAAGAAGATCTAAGAATTCTTAGGATTCTGTAGATTTAATTAATAATTTATCAAAGACTACGCAAAGATCACGATACCGCTTATAAACCTTACTAAGAAAGATATACCCTTTAAATAGACAACAGAATGCGAAGAAGCATTCTAAGCACTATAACAAGCATATATTAGTCTACTAGTACTAATGCACTTCCAAGATAATAGGCCACTAAGGATTAAAACAAACGCAAGTAATCTAGCACTAGGAGCATGTGCGAAGCAAGAGAAGGATTGGCATTAGTATCTAATCGCATACTACTTATGCAAACTCAACGACGCGGAATCAAGATACAACATATATAATAAAGAACTATACGCGATCGTTAGAGTATTAAAGCATTAAAGGATCTACGCATATAGTTACTTAGACCTTATAATCTTTATAGACTATAAGAATCTCTTATAATTCACAACGACTAAAGAATTAACACCACGTTAAGCGAGATAGTCAGAAACAATAGGACAGTATAAATTTAAGATTGTGTACACCCCAGGTAAAGAAAATGGACAAGTAGACGCTCTAAGCAGGCGCAGCGATCTTGCAGGAGATAAGATTAAGACCTACTCTACTATCTTATAGTAGAATAAAGACAGATCCCTTAGACTAACAGCGGAACTTAATTAAATCCTCGTGACGACACGAGAGGTACCCGCGAACCAACAGACCGAGATTATCTAATAATACCACGACGACCCTGTGTACGGACACCCAGGAGTTAAGAAAACAATAGAACTTATCTAACGCAACTACAGCTTTAAAGTAATTAAAGAAGTAGTAACCTAGTATATTCGCAAATGCGCAGAATGCCAACAAAATAAGCACGCAACACATCTTAAATATAGCGAGATGCAAGCAATCCAGATACTAATAGCACTGTAGAAAGACATTACTATAGACTTTATAACAGGACTACCCGGATTAAAGGACCCAGCAATAGGAATAAAGTACAATTCTATATTAGTAATCGTTTGCCAATTTACTAAATACGTAGAACTACTACCATGCTAGAAGACGACTACGGCTAAGGAACTCGCATTTCTTATCCTAGACCGCCTTATACGACACTACGGCATACTAAAGACAATTATTAGCGATCGAGATAAGCTCTTTACCTTAAATTACTAGACAACGCTTATAGCACTTATTGGAACAAAACGGAAGCTATTAATAGCTTATTATCTATAAACGGATGGATAAATAGCACGTACGAATTAGACAATTAAAACGTACCTACGCATCTACTGTAATAACCAGAAAAATAACTAGATTTCCCTATTACCTATGGCATAATTAGCATACAACAACAAGATATTAGCAGTAATAGGATACACACCGTTCTATATAAACCACGGAAGATATCTACATCTCTTTAATTAAATATTTCCTACAAATATCAGGACAGAAGAAGCCATTAGTTTGGTAGAAAGAATAAAAACGACACACGAATAACTCTTAGAGAATCTTAAGAAAGCTTAATAGTAAGGTATTTCCTATATAAATTAAAAACGAAAAACGGCACCTTAGCTAAAGAAGGGGGATAAAGCATACCTGCTTACAAAGAATCTTTAAACTTAGAAGAAGAAACATAAGAAACTAGATTATATTAAGGTTAGACTATTTTTTATTTCCAAGCAAATATCACCAGTTAACTACTAATTAGAACTACTACTAGACGCTAAGATACACCAGGTATTCCATATAGACCGATTGGAACCAGCCGACCCAGAGACACCAGTCGAAACCACCTTCTATTATTAGCTAGAGGAAGAAAATAAATTTGAAGTCGAATAAATACTGTAACACACGGATTAGCCACGCACGTATCTTATTAAATAGAAGAAATACCTACATAGCGAAAATATATAGGAACCTAAAGAGAACTTAGCAAACTGTAAACAGTTACTCTAATAATACTATAGGAACATACCTAAGAACCGTTCGCGGTTATAGGTAAGATACTAGAGTAATTATTTAGTAACCCTAGTGTCGACCACATTAAGGGAGAGAAGCTAATAGTGGCTGCCATGGCAGGATAGTTCTCTGATACCGCCTCTGCTTCTAACTCTCCAGCAGTATCTATTTCGGATATAAGGCATTGCGCCTTCTTCTTAGCACGCTCTTTAGCCTGCTGTAATATTTTCTTATTCCGCAAAAGTTATATTAATACTTTTACTAATAATTTCTTATCTGCATCTACCTTCTTTTTATACTTATCACGAGTCTTGTCTAATAACGCCTATAACAAGTTTACGCAAGGCTTTTGCGCACGAATACACTTAGAACACTTTAGATAGGCGTTAGGATCGGACGACGGCATAATAATACACTTAAAGCTAAAAAGTAAGTAATAATCGCAAGAGATAGGATAAATAATACTATTATAGCGAGTTTTAATGCTAAGACAGATAGCGCGGGCTTTAGCAAAAGATATTATAGTAAAACGCACTAAGAAGCGGGGCAACTAAACTTTATCTATTTTATAAGATAGGTTATGTGATTCGAGGATAAATTACTGGAGAAAGGGGATAATGTTAGGATCTGTATTTAGCATTACTAGGCTAACATTCTGAGACGGCTAAGGTCTTATGGGAGCCAATGGTGGTATAGTAATAGGTAAGTTACGTGACTGCTTAAAGCGCTTGAAGCGAGCAAGTCGAGCAGGTATAGGAAGCCAAGGCTGCGCTTGCTCTGCTCGAGTTAAGCAAGTTAAGTATATGCAGAAAGCCAAGGCTGCGCTTGACATGCTTAAAGCGAGCAAGTCAAGCATGCTAAGTATATAGGAACATAAGGATAGACCCTTCCACCTTGTGTTTAACCTGTTTATTAATCTATCGTTTGGATGCACTCAGGCTCTTGTTAATTTAATTATAACGCACCTTACTTTAATACTAACACCCTATTAATAAGCGCGAGCTATTAATACACCCTTTCCCGTCTTCGATATCGCTCCTGCTAGAGAACCAACCTTAACCCCATTTCGGACTAGCTACCCGTAGGGACTTAACATTTACTAATAGGGCGATGAACTGGTTTAAACTATATCTAACGGACTAACAAACGAATACGATAGCTAATTAAAGATCTAAAATAATTACAATTTTTAGCAATTACGACTACTTCGTCACGAGACTTAAGTCAGCATTCGGAGACATAAATATATCTAGGAGATTAGAGGAACAACTCCTAAAGATTAGACAAACCTAAGGAGTTAATAAATACATCTTAACGTTTAAATAACTCGCAATAAATACGTCATAGAATAAAAAATTCTTAATAGCAAGATTTAAGGAAGGACTAAAATCTAACATTTAGTATAAAATAATATAAATAGATAAACCAGTTTCGCTATTAGCATTAAAGGCCCAGGCAGCAGGAATTAACAACGAACTCTAATAATAAAAAAAAGGGAAATAAGTTCGATAAGTACTTAAGACAAAGAAGCCACCAGGATTATAGCGACCTAATAATACTAGACGCTAACAAGGAATCCGGAAAGAGGGATTTCACATGCCACAACTATGGAAAGAAAGGCTATTACGCGAAAGATTGTCGCGGTAAGAAGTAAGACGTAACCTGTCATAATTATAGTAAAAAGGGACATTATGTGAAAGACTGCTATAGCAAGAAACAAGGGAATTAATCCTTAGCACTAGGATAGAAGGGAGAATCGCAGGATAAACCTAAGGACAAGGAAGGCAAGAAAGACGAGCCTAAGGATAAGCTTGTAGCTAATCAAGAAGAGCACATAAAGCTTAATTAGACGTTTTGTTATAATAACTCGTGCCTAATACACCTTAGTAGTAAGTAAGGATTAGGATAGTTCCTATAGAAGGGAAAGAACACGCTAGCAGTAATAAAAGATAGGACCTAAGCGTAGGTCGAGGTATTAAACTAAGAAGCTAAAGAGTTAGATAAATTCTCTAACGAAAAAGAAGTCCCTACACCTTCGCAGTCAACGGCACTAGAAGGGGAGATACTATTAAGACCTAGGGTAGAGACTACTAAGGCAGGTATAGAAGAGAAGGTTCGGATAGGAAGCGTGGAATATGCCTAGCTCCCAAATAACTATAGCATTAGTGAACCTAGCTCGGACACAGAGGAGCCAGGCCTAAATTCGTGTATAGAGTTAAAGTGCGGAATGCACTTAGAACTAAAAAGAACTTACTTAGCATAGCTAGTAAGGCGAGAATAATATAGTTTTAAGGAACTAATACTTAGAGAAACAGTTCACGGCTAGCAACTAGCAGGGAAAGAGACAGGATACTTAATCCTAGAGCTAGGCCTAAAGTTACCAAAGGCATGTGTAATAGGTAGACCTTGTTACAAGTGTACAGCGAACAAGTGCCCAAAACACGTTGAAAAGAAAATCCAAACAAAGCATTAGCCCAAACAAGAACATCTAAAAGGAAACCAGGGACCACATGTTACCCTCGAAGGGCAATACTAAGGACGAAAGATACGAATTATAGTGGATAGTAAAGCCACACAAAACTTTATTTCAGAAAAATTTGTAGAAAAAAGAGGAATTACATACACTACGAAGAAGTTTCCTTAACAGCTTAGCACGATTAAAGGCACATTATTCCAGAAGCCTGTATAATACAAAACTAAACTATCAACACTCAAACTACAAGGATTAGAGGTCCGAAATCTAGTCATGGATCTTGTACAATTGGACGAAGAACAAGATGTTATCCTAGGGATGCTATAGTTACGAATAGTAAACCTAAAGATAGACTGGCAGACAGGTTAGATAACATACGGCAAGAAAGAAGGACTCCGAGCAAATATTAAAACTTATAAAGGAATTTTCCCTAAAGAATATAAGAAGTGGGAAAAGGCACTTTAAGAGCCAAAGAACTACCTTCTAAAACATTAACTATAGGACCTCGAGGTCGAGCTCGAGGAAGGCAAAACGGCGGAATAGGGACTAATCTACTATACTATAGAAGAAGAAGCGAAGCTTTAGAAGGAGTATATTAATAAAGCACTTAAGAAAGGATAGATCCACTATTCCTACTTATTAGTATCCCACGGAACTACGTTTGCGGACAAGAAAGGGATAACAGAGAAACAATTCTACGTAGACTATAGGAAAACTAACGCAATCACGAAGAAGAATCGCTACCCTTTACCCCTAATTTTAGAAATACAGGACAGGATGCGCAAATTAAAAATCTTTACAAAACTAGATATTTAGAATGCCTATTATTAGATTAGAATTAAGAAAGGAGACGAATGGAAAACGGCCTTCTAAACGCAATTTAGACTATATAAGTACTAAGTAGTACCCTTTAGACTCACTAACGCACCTGCGGTATTCCAAGAGAGAATTAACACCGTACTATAAGACTACTTAGACATATTTGTCTTCGCATATTTGGACGACATCCTCATCTTTTCAGAAAACGAGGAAGAACATGTTGGACACGTACACAAGGTACTCGAGAAGCTGGCAGACGCCCAAATGTTTCTCAAGATAAGGAAATGCGAATTCCACACGAAGGAAACCGATTTCCTGGAATTTATCATCGAACTAGGAAAGATTAGGATAGATCCAGCGAAAATCGAGCAGATTAAGCAATAGCCTACACTAAGAAACGTAACAGACGTACAAAGGTTCCTAGGACTCGCAAACTTTTACAGGAAGTTTATTATAGGATGGTCATAACTCACGGAACCACTTACACGCCTTACGAAGAAGGACGTAAAGTTTAAATAAATAAAGAAATACAAGTAAAGCTTTAAGCAAATTAAGGAATAATTTTGCTAAAACCCAATTTTGCGAATATTTAACCTAGAGTTACTAGTAGAAGTTAAGACGGACGCATTAAACTTAGTCTATAGGATTGCACTCTTATAGCGAGACAAGTACACTAGAGCATTATACCTAGTAGAATACTTCTCGAAACAGATAAAACTGGCAAAGCTCAACTACCTAATCTACGACAAAGAGATACTGGCGATCTATAAAGCGTTTAAGCAATAGAGAGTCTACCTTTAAGGAGCAAAGCACACTATAGAGGTATACACAAATTACAAAAACCTCACAGGCTTCATGACGAACAAAGAATTAACTTAACGCCACACGAGATAGTGGGAATATCTCGCAACATTCGACTTCAAGATTAACTATACTAAGGGGTCAGAGAACCTTTTAGCAGACGCCTTAAGCAAGAGACCCGACCTTTAAAAAGAAGTAAAAGCAACAGGCACGATGTTAGTAAAAGACAAATATAGCGATTTAGTTATAAACACAGCCAAGCTAGCAGCTAGCATCGAAAGACAAGACAGCATCTAGGACGAATGGATTAAAAAGAAAACCTAGAAGGAAACGCCTAACAATAAGCAAGGATAGATAGAAGATAGATTCTTTATTATTTTCGGAAGAATATATATTCCATCGGCAATACAACAGGAATTTGTACGATAGTTTTATGAATTACCTGCCTACAGACATTAAAGAATAGAAAAAACCCTTAAGAGGCTCTTACAAACGTACTACATACCTAAAGCAAGGTAGATAGTAACAGAAGTTTTAAGGGACTGCGCAGATTGTTACAGGAATAAACATAGTCAACACGCACTATATAGAACACTTTAACTAGTAGAGGCACTAGAAAGACTATGGGGAGTTATTACGATAGACTTTATTACTTAGTTACTAAAGTCTAAGGACCCAGCAACGAAAACGGAATACGACGGTATCATGACTATTATAGACAAGGCCACAAGATACTCGTACTTTTAACCCCACAACGAGAAAAGCGGAGCAGAAGTAGCAGCATTCACTATACTACGGATCGTAATTAGTTAACACGGAATACTAGACAAAATTATTACAGATAGGGATATAAGGTTCACATCAAAGTTCTGGCAGATAATTATAATAGTATTAAGAATTAAACACAGCATGTCCACGGCATATCACCCACAAACGGACGATTAAACGGAAAGGATGAACTAGACGGTAGAATAATACCTAAGGTTTTACCTTAACTACTAATAGAATAACTAGGTAGTTTTACTGCCAATAGCCTAGTTCGCGTATAATAGTTCGAAGAATGCGATAATAGGAGTATCGCTATTCTTTATAAACTATGGATTTAACCTAAGCGCGTACAATATACCTAGAGACATAATAACATAGACGATAAACAGAGAAGCATTTGTAAATATAATTAAATAGATCTACGAATAACTACGGCTGGACGCTAAGTTTCTAAACCTCTAAATAGGAAAGTACTATAATAGAAAGTATAAGGAGGGACCCTAACTTAAAGCGGGGGAAAAAGTGTAGTTACTTAAGAGAAATATTAAGAGCAAGCGCCCTAATTCAAAATTAAACTATATAAAGATTAGACTATACAAAATTATTAAATAGGTCACACTAGTTACGTATAAACTTAAATTGCTAGAGAACATGAAGATTCACCCGACATTTTACATTTTATTACTAGAAAAGGCACCACGGAACGCAGAGCCTACAGTATACGACGTAGACACATATAGAGAACAGGACTAGGAATAGGAAGTTAACAAGATCCTGGGACACTAAATGCAAAATGGGAAGAATTACTACCTAGTTAAATAGACAGGTACGGACAACAAGGGAAAACTATAGGAAAGCACTTAGGAACCACTTAAAAACCTTAATTACCCTAAGAAGTTAGCGGAATTTCGTTCTAGCTAATTGCCTAAAGAAATCTAGGAGAGAGAGGATCTAGTAAATCGCCTAGTAGTAACTTAGGAAGACCTTTATAAGGTGCGGGACTTAAGTTATTTCTCTTAAGCTCCTTAAGATAACGCCATAAACGCTTAACTTTAGTAGCATAATAATTTTTAGCCAAAGCTTTCTAGCGATAAAGACGACTCGCCTTAGCACGGGAAGTAGTAGCCTTATCTAAAAGATTAAGAGCCTCCTCCTTAGCCTTATAAATCTCCTCTACTAAATAATTAACTTCTAAATCCGCGCGATTAACTAAAGGAGATTAAGATAAGTCTAGGGAACAAAGAAGACCACGTACAGGCTAAAGAAAGATTAGAGGAAACGTTATAAGAAGTACAGACGTTAGAATAAATGCACGCTTTATAAGCCAACCTCCTAAGAGTATCGCGTTCTAAGATAACGTAAGGAATGTTATATAAAATATAGTAAGAACATAGCATAACTTCGTGGCCGTGTCGAAGGACTCGATCCGTAAGCGAAAGGCGTTAGACAACCTTATCTAAGGATAGTTTTAGGACTAACGTGGCGCTACGGGGGTTACTATAAATAAGAGGTATTAGGAAACATTAAAACTCCAGGACAAGGGACAACCTACTATTTAAAATACTTAAGAGCAGAACGAGTTAACCTTTAAGCTAAAGGAATAGAAAGGGGAGATAGTGTTACGGCTACGCCTTATAAGGTAGATAAAGACAGATAGCAGGGAACGGCGCTAGCCAAGATTCTAACGCCTTAGCCAAGATTATAAGCAAATACGTGACGGAACTCTGTCGCAGCGCCAACAGAGTTGGCAAGTCGGACTCTGCGACTCTGTAGGCAGAGTCACAGAGGGTAACTTAGTAACTCTGTAGGCAGAGTTATAGAGCTATAGGGCTACCTCGTATTCCTTAAGTATATAGCTACTAGTACGCTCGTTAGATAGTCTTTATCGTTAATTTCTATAATCCTTTAACCAAGGTATTACTTGCCTTTAATATCCTCGTTTAGAATCTATATCGCATGTAATCTATTAGCGATCACCCATTGACCTCTGCCTGTACTTCCATTAACTATAACCGCGCCCCCAAGGTAACCTGCCTTACGGTACCAAGGCAGGTCCGTAACATTAGATTTAGTATAGATATAGTCTATACGCTATTCTGTGGTAATTAACAAACAGTAGGTATTATAGTCAAAGCAGAGAACAGGCTACAGACTAGACTCCGCCATGTAGATACTTATTAGATGTAGATACGGCAGAAAGTTAAGATAAGGAGGCTACAGATTAGCTAGAGGCTTATAAATTAAATACTAGCTCATAGCCTTACTAAGGCACTGTTAAAGTAGAAATACTTTAAATTTATAAAGTAACTAGGCTATATAAACGTTCTTAGATTAATAGGTTTGTAAGTAGCTTTGTTATTTACTATAGCTAAGAGGGTATATTATAGCTAGGATATTTATAGTTAGCTCCTTAGCAGGTCTAGGAGTATATAGTTGTCGTTCTCTTATTACTTCACAATTAACGCAGTTTTCCTCTCCTTATTAGAGTCTGTCTGCTCTAATATTTAACTTTAAATTTCTTTTCTTCCTTAGATTACTAATAAAAAGTTATTTTAATTAGTGTCTCTGGGTTTGCTGATTCTAATTAATTAATATAAAATACTAGATTTATTTTAGCGTGTAGTTATAATTCTAATAAGTAGTTAACTAGTAGTATCTATTTAAAAAAAAATTGTCTAACTTTAATATAATCTAGTATCTTATGCTTTTTCTGTAAGGGGCTGGGTGCTTAAGGAGCCAAAGGTGCTAGAAGAATACTTATAAATTTAATAAAGAGTCCGAAGTTAAGCTTCGGGCGTCGAACTTATATATCTAGGGTTTACATAACTAAGGGTTAAAGATCTAAGGTAATAACTAGGTGTAGCCTATTATATACCTCCTTTCCCTTTATTAAGGGTAAAAAATCTCTGCGTCTTATATTATTTATATAGCTTCGCGATTACTTTATTATCTACTTATAATTCTCTTACTATTATAAACCTCTTACTAGTTCTATTCTCGCGTGTCTAATTTTATATCCTTACTATAAGTAGTTACTATAGTAGTGTGTTCACCCTAGTGCGTTTACTTATTATTATATACACAAAATCGCTTCTTACTTAGCTTTTAGACTTTACTCTTTTAAGCTTTCTCTTTTCTTAGCTTAACTTCGTACGCTACAACGTCTTACTTTTAACCTAGTCTTCCCTAACTTCGCGACTTAATTCCCTTTACTATTCTAATATAATAGCTAGCCTTTTACGTAATAGCCGCGTAATAAGAACGCCTAAGCGTTAGAGGCATGCTACTAACTTTAATAATAAAATAAAGGAAGGCCTGTCCCTATTATAGTTACTTAGTTACTAATTTAAAAAAAAATAAGTTCTTTTAAAATAAAGTTATTATTTCCGACGCTAGCGTAATCCTTTTTAGCTAGCTTACTAAGAAGTTTAGTCCTTTTAAAGCTTATAAAGTAAGTTCTAGACCTTTTTTTACGCTTTTTTTTACTTCTTTTTACTTTTTAACTTGCCTTCTTACTCTTCTAACCTCTTTCCTAGTTCTTTATTAGCCTAGGTGTGCGCACTTATTAACTTAACAAGCTTAGCTTTTAGGGTCTAATCTTGCTACGCGCGATAATTAAGCGCTAGTATATTAATTATATTACTTATAGACGCGTCTATTAGTAGGTGCTGGCAGGTAAGATAGTGTTCTGTAAGAAGTGCTATACCTATAAGCTTACTAGCTACACTAGATAAGTATACTTTAGTCTAACTTATTTTAGATAACTTTAGGGTGTGCTCTACTAACTTCTTTCCTTACTTAAATTTAGCCTACCCTTAACAAAGTTAGCCGCCAAGAGTTTACTAATATTATAGTTATTAGTATAGGCTATTTTATAAATAAGGTTTTAAAGAGTAGCTAGGAATAAAAGGCTTTCTTTACTAACCTTAACGTGTTTTATTCTACTTGTAAGGTTGCTATCGTTAATTACTATACCTCTTTTAAAAGTAAGACTACTATTATTTTAAGCCCTATTACTTCTTTCTTTAAAACTATTTAGCTCTTAGAGCGCATCGCTGTTGCGGTTAAGAAGACTTTTAACCTTTTTTAAATTTATACTACTAATTTTAAAGCATTCTATTAAGAGTATAAGAACCCTTTTATAAGTTTCTTTTAAATAATAAAGCTATCTTCTTAGGCTAATATCGTGTAGCTCTCTAGTAAGTTCGTGGTGGTAGACAAGGGTATTATAATAGATAGTCTTTAAATAATAGATAATATCCTCGCGGGAGCTAATATGCCTACTTAAGCCTACTAGGGCTTGCGCTAGCGGCTTTAGGCTATTATAATTAAGGAGTGCTTAAGTAAGGAGGATAATTGCTTCCCTAACCCTAGTAGTGTATTAGAGGGCGGAGAAGTGGACCTAAACGTTATTAAAGAAAGTTTTACTATTCTTTTAGTAATTAAAGATACTTTTTTTACCTAGTTCCTCTTTCCTTCTTACTTTAGTTTACTTTTAAAGCTTACTTTTTTTTATAAGGGTTATTTCTTATTACTATAAGAATTATTTAGTCTCCTTATTATCCTTAGTAGTTTTAAGGGTTTTTTAAGTTATTTTTTTAGGATTCCTTCTTAACTTCTTTCCCTAATACTTAACTTTATCCCTTAATAATATTATTTCTACTCTTATCTTAGATATTTTTATTTAACTAGGTTTCTTAGCTTAGCGAGACAGGCATCGTAGAGCCTCCTTTAGGTCCTAATAGAAGCTAATTTAGGGGATATTACGATAAAATCTTATTAAGAGTTTTCTATTATAATTTTAATATAGCTTAGTAAACTTCTCTTAATAGTCTAACGTAGTAACTTAGTTAAGGTTCCTACAAGGTTCTTAAGTTCTTTAAGAGTAGTTTTTTTACTATACTAGGTATTCTATCTTTTTGCCTTTATAGGACTAGCGTTCTTTGTATATATTAACTATACTATACTTCTTTTTCCCCTCTTTTATTTTAATTGCTTCGGGCTAGGCGTTATTAGTAGTTTAGCTAGGGAGAGGGTTTAATAAGGCTAACTTTAGCCTGTCTACGTGGAATCTTAGGTGCATGTTTGGCGGGATATCTAGTTCTACTACGTAAGAGTTTATTACCTTTTTTATAGTAAACCTTTTTTACTTCTAGTTAAGCTTTTTACTTAGACGTTAGTTTTAGAGGTAGTCTTTATACTTTAGCTATACCTTATTTCCTTCCTTTAAAATTAGAGCATTTTTACGTTAACGGTTTGCTAGGCACTCTTATTCTTATTAGGCTATTATTATTTTTATTTAGATAAAGTTAAAAAAAAATTTAAACTTTTTTATTATTACCTTCGTGGCCTTCTTTACGTTAATTTTAAGCTCTAAGGCTAATCTCCGTACCCTAAAGTTCTTAACTAGTTTAACGTTCTAGCTATAGGATTGGAAAAATAAGCTAACTCTTATTAATATAGCTTCTTGCCCTTTAATAGCTATCTAGGCTATAAGAAGCTACTTTATCTAATCGTCTTATTACTAGTTATAGTACGCCTGGAGGTAGGCTTTAAGGATAGAGTTTATTCGTTCTATTTGCCTATTCGTCTCTAGGTGCTTTGCTATAGACAGTCTTTAGTTAATATTTACTTATTTATAGAGTGTAGTCTAAAATTCGCTCACGAATTGTCCCCCGCGGTCTAATATAATAAAGAAGGGGAAGAAGTAGTCTACTACCTAGTGTTAAAAGAACGCTATTATAACTATAGGTATATTAAGATTTAAGAGACTAATAAACTTAGGGTCCTTATTAAGTCTATTTATAATTACTATAATATTCGTGCAGCCATCGCTCTTAGGTAGGGTAGTAATAAAGTCTATTATAATATCTTTCTATCCTTATTTAGGTAGTAGTAAGAGCTTTAGCAGGCCCTATTTTACTTCTCTTTATAGTTTAGTTCTTCTATAAATATTATAGTTCTTAATATACTGCCTTACTTACATAGACATCCCTAAGAAGAAGTAGTCTTAAGTAAGGATCTTATAGGTATTTTTTTATTTTAAGTGTCTTAAAGCTAGGGAACTATGCGCGACTACTATTAGCTTTATTTATAAAAGTTTTAATTCTAGTATTTATTATTTTAACCTGTAGCGTAGGTACCCTTAGTTATCCATACTATATTCTAAGATACTAATAAATAACTTCTACCTAGGTTCGAACTTCTTAAGCTTGTTCTTAATATAGACCTTTATCTCGCTATACGCGCTATCTTTATCGCGTTTTACCTCTTACTATATAGTGTTAAAGTCTAGTTTGCGTCGCTTAGCAGGGCTACCACCTCCTTAAAAAGTTAATATAGGTAGTTTAGGGCGTGTTAGGTAAGCGAGCACTAGGTCCTTATCTATTTTAGTATAGTTAGATTCCTTTATAGTAGTAGGTGTTTAGGGGATAAACGATTTTAAGCTATTTTTTTAGTAGTCTTTTAAAGAAGCGTAAAGTGCCTTAACTTTAATTTATTATCTTTATTATCCTTTAGCATGTCTTAGTCTCTTTAAGAAAAGATATCCGCCCTAGAGTTTACTAACCCTAGTCTATA
Organism: Bimuria novae-zelandiae CBS 107.79; assembly: GCA_010015655.1. NCBI lineage: Eukaryota > Fungi > Ascomycota > Dothideomycetes > Pleosporales > Didymosphaeriaceae > Bimuria > Bimuria novae-zelandiae. The sequence continues at coordinate 1,272,132 of ML976664.1, read as the reverse complement.
TATAAACGTTATATTAATATAGCTAAGTATGTCTACCTACTAAACGTGTCGTTCGTCTAACCTTCGTTTAGTAGCGAAATACGTAAGGTTCTTATAATTAGTGTAGACTATAAGGTGCTTTACTACTTAATATATATAGTTTTATTTATTTACGTATTTAATAACTGCGAGTATCTCTTTATTATAGATAGCGTAGTTATATTCTGCCAGGCTATTCTTTGCTAAGAAGTAAGCTACTAGGCGCAGAATCCTATTATTATTATACTAAGAGAAGCATCCCCTAATTAACTAGCTAAAGGCGTCTACTTCTAGTACTAATTCTTATTTAGGGTTAAAGTAAGCTAGCGCGGGGTCCGTACAAAACGCCGTTTTTAAGAAGTTAAATATGTACTACTACTCTTATTCTTAAATAAATTCTGCTCCTTTACTAGTAAGCTTTATAAGGGGGCTTACTATACTAGAGAAGTCTCGTATAAATCTTTAATAAAAATTCGCGAAGTCTATAAAGCTCTAGACTTCTTTTACTAAAGTTAGTAGCTCCTATTCTTAAATTACTTAGACTTTATCTAGGTCTATGCTTACGCCCTTGTTAACTTCTATAATAAATCTAAGGTACTTAGTCTTTTTAACGTAGAACTTAGATTTCTTAATATTTAAGTATAGTCCTGCGGCCTCTAACTTTTAAATTATAATACGTACTTTCTTTTCGTGGTCTTTTTAGCTACCACTAGAGAAGATAAGAACGTTATCTATATACGCTAAGTAGTAGTTATTAAGGTGCTCTTTTAGCACTTAGTTAATATACCGCTAAAACGTACTTAGCGCGTTAGCTAGGCTAAAAGGAACTACTAGCTACTTATAAAGACTAAATTAGGTTCTAAACGCTATTTTCTATTCCTCGCCTTTCGCTATCTAAAGCTTATAAAAAGCTTAAACTATATTAAGTTTACTAAACTATTTAGCCTTCGCGAGGAGCTAAAGGGTCTTACTAATTAATAGTAGAAGATACTGGTCCTTCTTTAAAATAGTATTTAGGGCTTAATAATTAACGTAAAAGCGTAGTGCTCTACTAGATTTCTTAGTAAATAACACTAGGGCGGCGGCGCTAGACTTACTTACTTAAATAAAGCTTTTATTTAAGTATTTAGTAAGCTCTTTTTAAAGGACGAGCAACTCTTCGCGAGACATATTAAATAGAGGGCTATAGGGGATTTCTGGGGTCTTGCCGTCTTTTTCTACAAGAGGGATAAAAAGATCCACTCTAGGTCCATAGTGCGGGGGGAGCTTGTCAGCTTGTTCCCTATAAAAAATACGCTATAAGTCTTTAAAAGCTTTAGGTAGTAACTTTTATCGGTTTACCTTTGGCTTGCGGGTTAACGCCTTCTATATATCCTTTATTAATATAGAAAACACCTTAGCCCTGTTTCCTAGGCGTCGATTACGCTAATTTAGGGCTATAAAGGCTATAGTTAATACCCTTTAGAGCTTTATTAATAGTTTTTTACCTTCTTAGTTACGGATACAGGTGCCTAAACTTCTAATCTAAATTAATTTCTTTACTAGGGCTAGTTTAACCCTATTCTTTTTTATTTAGGTTAGGCTAAGGATTAGATCGTACGATCTATTATTAGGTAAGATATATAGTTATATTAGTTCTATATAGCTATTAATATTTATTTCTAATTAGACTACTTTGCGTACGAAGAGTTGTATACCTCTAATACTAATAACCTTTTGTAAATAGGATAGGTTCTTGCGCTATAGGTGGGCTTTCGTTATAAGTTTTTTTAATATAAATCTAAAGGTTAAATAACCTAAATTAATTATTGTCGATGTAAACATAATGTTATTAATAAGCAAGTGTACTATTACTAGTGTTAAGTCTAGCTATAGCCTTTAAAAGGTATTAAAACTTATTTTCTACCCTTTTCCTACTTTTACCTCCTAGCGGCGACTGTTGCTAAGAGGACCTAGTTTTCTAAATTAGTAAAGGCTATATTAAACTCTTTATTAAAGGATCCCTTAGTAGCGGGTGTAGTAGCGCGAACTTATGCTAGCTTTATTATAGGTAAAAGTTTACACTGCTTTACGCGATGTCCCGTATCTTTATAATAAAAATAGGAACTATTCTTCTAACGGGTTTCTATTACCTCGCGTAACACCTACGTAGCTTATTTCTAGATATTACTAGACCTGTGTCCTGTAGCTCTATCTATTACTTAGTGTCTTTTATCTTAGCTTCGTCGGCCGGACATCCTTCTAGGGTTAGCTTAGGTAGGTTCCTAATCTATCTCGTCTGGCACCCCGTTCTTAGCAGAAAACTTTAGTAGCTATAATATGTTTTAGAAAAAGTTTTATTTTATTTTATTAACTCTCTTCTAGACCCCTTATAGGTCCTAATTATTATCTATTTTACTATAACTATTTCGTCCCGTAAGTTCTCGTAGAGACTCTAAAGGTATAAGTTTTTTACAATCTCCTAACTATACTCCTTGGCTTCTATAGCATAGTTATTAAAGTTAAGGTTAAAGTCACGAAGCTTCTAGTTCCCTTAATATATTATAAGTAAGCGGTTACGCGCGATTTCTTCTACTAGGTAGTTATAAAAGTTATAGTCTAGTAGCTTCTAGAGGTTAGCTTTAGTGCACCCTAGGTAGTAGTCTAAGTATATAATTCCTATCGTCGCTGCTTATTCTATTAATTAACTAATAATATATTTAGGTATAATTCTAAGGTAGTCCTTATCCTCTAGGAGTTTATATTACATTACTATCTTAAAGTAGTAGTAATCCTGTTATTTACTATTAAAATAGGCTAAGTTAAGGATTTTAGGATAGTAGCTTCTTTCTTAGTTTAAGATAAGCTCTACTATTAATCTCTCTAGTAGCTCTATCTATTAGTCTACTTTTAATAGCTAATTTATACCTCCTATTTCTTAGAAGTATTATTATATTATTAGGGGTTCTTACCGCTTTTTTACTATTTTTTTAGTTAGTCCTTTTACTTCTTGTGGCGAAGTCTAAAAGGTGTCTTAGAAGTTAATAAGTACTTTAATTTTACTTAGGAATTATTATATTTTGTTCTTGTTAACTCCTAATACCTAGAGTTTAGTTATAAATAGGGAGGCTATTCTTTTATTTCCCTAGCTATTACTTCTTTATAAGCTAATAGCTTACTACGCATAATCGTTCGCGCTAAGACGCGAACCTTTAGTAAAAAATCTTATTCTTATTTTTATAACTTCTTTATTTAGTAAAAATAGTCTTACTAGCGTTAAGTGTCTGTTAAGACTCCTTCTTAATTACTTACTAGGGAGGATTTTATCTCCTTATAGGTCTAGGCGTTGCCTTTATAGTATTTATCTACGTAAGTTTTTTAACTTCGTGTGCTGCTTCGTAGCTTTAGTTTATAATTATATTTAAAATCTACTTATCCCGCGATGGGTAAAAGTAATTAAATTTAATATAAGGGACTAGGTGCTTAAGGAGCTAAAGGTGCTAGAAAAATACTTATAAATTTAATAAAAAGTCTAAAGTTAAGCTTTAGGCGTTAAACTTATATATCTAGGGTTCGCATAACCGAGGGTCAAGGATCCGAGGCAACAACTGGGCGTAGCCCATTACATTTTCTTTAGGTTTAAAGACTTTTTTATAAGTAAATATACTTTATCTCCCGTTTTTAAGCTAAGGTGCTGTTTTTTTATTTTTAGTTAGTGTAAGAAATGCTTTACTATTAAGTTTTCTTTTAAAACATTTTAAAAGTTATTTATATATTCTCTTTATAGTTTCTGTCAGGTTAATTACTTCTTCCATTTTAATTACTGTAGGAAATGTCTAATTAAAAAGATATAAGTATTTTCCGTGATTTGCATAGAATAGTGTATATCTAGTTATTACTAATATTTTATTATTATACGCTAATTATACTATAGGAAGTTGGGAAATCTAGTTATTCTTCTAGTCGTTATAGTAGATGCGTAGGTATATCTTAACTGTCTAATTCATATGTTCTGTATGTTTGTTCGTCTGTGGGTAATAAGCTATGGATAGCTTTCGTTTTATTCTAATAAGTGCTGTAAGAGTTGTCTAGTAATTTAAGGTAAAAAGCTTGTCTTTATTATTAATAATTATTTTTAGGATACTATAGTATTATATAAATTAGTTTAGGATAAGAATGCTAGCTCCTTAGCTATAGTTATTTTTTAATAGGGTAGTAATTCCACGTATTTAGTGAATTAATAAACGATTACTAATATGGCATCATAACTTGTTCTATTTAATAGGTCTTTTAACTTAGGTAATCTAGTTATAAAGTCTATAGCGATATCTTCCTATAGTGCTATAGGTATCTAAATTACTTATATCTCTTCGTATTTAAGATATATAGCGTGCTTATTTCGTTCGTAGTCTATATACTTATTAATATACTTTATTATTACTTCTTTTATTCCTCTAAATAAGTAATTCTGTTACATAAGTTCTATTATTTTTCTAACTCATAGGTATCTGTATATAGGGTTATTATAATATTATTATATAATCTTAGTTTATAGTTCCTTAGGTACTTCTCGTATATTAACAAGTAGTTAGTTAAGCTCTGCTAAAGGTTCTAATAATCTATTAAGATTTTATTATAGTATTATAAAGTAAGTTTTTACTTTCTTTTTTATAAGGTTAAGTCGCGTGACTACTCTCTAGAGAGCGTTCTGCAGAGAGCGCTCGCTAACAAGCAGGAATAAGCCAAGTATATAGGAACGCAAATAAAAGCTTTTTTATTTATATTTAACCTGTTTATTAATCTATGATTTAGATTTAACTTAGGCTTTTATTAATTTATTTAAACTATATATACTTTTATTACGAATACCTATTAATAAGCGCAAGCTATTAATAAAAAAATTATTTTATTAATACTCTTGCCTAAGAACAAACCCTAGACCCCTTTTAAACTAGCTATTCGTAGGGACTTAATATTTTAAATACCCCTAACATAAGTGTTAACGATACCATTTTTACTAATATAATAAATACTTAAATAAATACTCCCAAAGGAGTAAGTATTACTATAGCTAATAAAAAAATGAATAGCTTTTATAGGAAGCGTAACTTCTTTTATAGTAAATATAATTATATGGAACTATAAATCTTGCAACTCAACCTATACTTTTATAATCTAAAAAAAGAATAGAAAGATACTAATAAGACTATATTTACTTTTACTTATATAAAGAGAGATGCCATTAAGTGGATTCTTCCTTACGTTAATTAATACCTGGACAGAGCTAATATAGAGGGCGACACTATAGATAAGATTTTAAAACTTATAATACTTTTTACGCTAAAGTTAAATAATACTTAAAAATTACTAGCTAAGAAGCTATCGCTAAACAAGCTATTTAATAACTTAAGTAAACTTCTTTAGTAGCTAAATATAAATATAAATTCTACAAGAATACTAACTAAGTTAAGTAGAATAACGTTAGTTTTATAATTATATTTTATAAGGGATTAAAGCGACATGTGCGCGAGGAGCTATTACGTAGTAAAATAAAGATTAATACTTTATAAGCGCTTATAGCAGCAGTAACTTAAATTAATAATAAATAGTACAAACTAAAACGAGACCTACGCTAGAACTAAGACAGAAAGAAAAGATATTAAGTACCTAATATAAAAATTAATTACTATAGCTTTAAATAATAGCTATAGCATAGAAACTAAGTTAATTACAATTACTAACTAATAGAAGGAATCTAGTACTAATAAGTTAACGTAATAGAGAAAAGAACAGGAAAGGTTAAAGGCTTTTATAACCCTAACTAAGAACGTACCCTAGATAGAACCTTTAGACAAGGGACTAGGACACGCCTTTACTATATATGTGGCAAACTAGGCTATATAGCTAGAAACTATAAATCTAAGAATAAGGTTATTAGAAAGTTAAACTTACTAATTATTAGAGACGCTAATATAACTAATACAGAATAATAAGTAGTTAACGCTATTAAGTAACTTAATATCTAAGATAAGGATTTATAATAATTAAGATTTCTTAACTTACACTTTACACGGATAGATATAAAAGTTTAATAAAAAAGAGATAGAGCTAGTATCTTAATTTCTTATACCTTACTCTAGCTAGAGCAAACTAGTTACTAGTAAGATAATAAACGTTTTTAACTTCTTAGAAAAACACTAACTAAGAAAAGGTGACTTTAGCTTTATAGTAATAAAATAATAAGCTAAAAACTGTAAAGTAGCACTTCATCACGCTTACTAACCTAACTTAGTTAGTAAAGTAGTACGTAAATAAGTAAATTACTACTATAAAAATAAAGACCTTTAGAAGAAGTATCTAAACAAAAACCTAAACTATAAACTATAGTATAACTTAGACTACTATAATCCTACGCATAGAACTATACGATAGACCCTCTATAGAGAAGATTAATATATTATATATCACTAAGCTAAAGAATATAGCTATTTTCCCTATACATACCTATAGTATAAATAAGAGAGGTTTAACTACCTTATCGTCCGTTGTACCGTTGATCTTTAAGATAAAAAAGAAACAAGATACTTTCTATATTTTAACTAAGTATTAAACTAAGCGCTATTACTGTTAGTTAATAAAGTATACGCGTTAGATATATACTAATCGTAATTATACCCTAGTTATAAAAAATATATATACTAAAAAGTAAAGCACGAATTTAGTTCTATACTTATAAAAACTAAGACTACTAAGATTAAATTAGTAATAAGAAATAAAGATAGTTAGGCCTCATAAGAAAAGGCTTAAAATAGCCTTAGGAAGGAAAGACAAAGGATACCGTTAGTCTATAAAGCGAACTATAAAGAAGAAATCTTTTTTAGACCTAGGCTTAGGTAAGTAGACGCCTTTAGAGAGCTAAATGCTATAAATAGTAAGATATTAATTAAGCTACTAGTATAGCTTAAAGAAACATAGATAAAAGCCATGTTAGATTTAGATATATAAGAGAGTTATATATTAAAAAAATACTTAATGGAGCAGGACCCTATAAACGTAAGAAGGCTATACCTTATACTATTTACATTACAAATAAATAATTAATGCCTAGCAAGGCAAGAATTAAATATAAAATTAAAATAGTCCTTAAAACCTATAGATACTAGGAACTAATTACTCTTAACATTATTAAGAAAGCTAATTACGACGTAATTTTAAGACTAACCTAATTAAGAAAACATAAACCTATAATTAATTAAAAAAAAGGCTATCCTTTAAGCGCTATAATTATATATTATAAGTAAAGCCTACGTATTAATAGAGTACGAGAGTAGATAAGAGAGCTATAAATAATATAGTCTCGCGACAGAGAGTTAAAACACGGGAGATACCCTTAGTAGATGCTGGGAGAAACCAGCGGGTTATAGAGTATAAGAAGATGGATAATAGCATAAACAATAAAATTCTAGAATACTAATAAGCATGGAATTATATATTTACTAAAAAAGAAGGAAAAGTAAACCTTTTAGAATATTAACTTGAAGATTATACGATTAACCTAAAAGAAGGAAAGACGCCACCGTTTTGACTACTATATAGTAAAACTAGAAAAGTACTCTAGTAAGAAAAAGAATTCATTAAGATAAACCTCGCAAAAGGATATATTAGGCCTTTAAAGTTACTAGTAGCAAGTCCCTTTATATTTATACTAAAAAAGGGTAGAAAACTATGACCTTGCATAGACTATAAAAACCTTAATAACATAATAATTAAGAATTAATATCTACTACTAAATATCTTAAAAATTTAAGACTAACTCTTACGATTAAAGATCTTTATGATAATAAATCTATAAAATAAATACTATCTTATATAAATTAAGAAAGGTAACAAGTGGAAGATAGCGTTTAGAACACGCTATAAATTATTTAAATATATAATTATACCCTTTAAGCTTACGAATGTACTAGTAATCCTTTAGCTACTTATTAATAATATCTTATATAATTATCTAGATATATTCGTTATTGCATATATAGAAGATATACTTATCTTCTCCGAAAACGAATTAGACCACGTACCATACGTATAGATAGTACTAAAAGTACTAGATAGAGTACGTCTATAAATTAAGCGAAAGAAGTATAAATTCTATATATAGAGACTAGAATTTTTAAGATATGTTATTAGTACAAATAAAATTAAAATAGCACCTAATAAAATTAAATATATTAAGAACTAGCTAATGCTAAAGACTACGAAGAATATTTATGAATTCTTAAAATTTTATAGATTTAACTAATAATTTATTAGCGACTATGCGAAAATCACGATATCTCTAATAAATCTTATAAAAAAAGGATGTACTATTTATATAGATAGTAAAGTATAAAATATTATTTTAACTCTTAAAGGTAGTATGCGTTATGCCACTAGCACTTATCTACTTCTAGGATAGAAAACTACTATAATTTAAGATAGACGTAAGCAATCTCGAGATAGGCGCATGTGTAAAATAAGAAAAGAATGGTAAATAGCATCTAATTACGTACTGCTTACGAAAGTTTAACGACGCAGAAACATGATACGACGTACACGATAAAGAACTCTACCCTATCGTAAAAGTAATAAAATACTAGAGGATCTACGCCCTTAGTAACTTAACGCTAAAAATCTATATAGATTATAAGAATCTACTATAATTTGTAACTATAAAAAAATATATACCGTAACAACAGCAATAGTCATAAACTACCAGGTAATATAAGTTTAAAGTTATATATATAGTAAAAAAGAAAAATAGGCGAGCAGACGTGCTTAGCTAATAAAGTAACTTTATAATAGAGATGATAAAAACCTACTTTATAATACTTTAAAAAAATCAGGATATATCTCTTAATCCTATAGAAGAACTTATTTAGCTCTAGGTTACAATTCGAGAAGTACCTAAAGAATACTAAAATAAAGTTATTTAATAATATTTTAATAACCTAATATATAGATACCTAGGCATTAAGAAAACAATAGAACTTATTTAAAGGAATAAAGGAAGCAATCACGAAGTATATCTAAACATATATAAACTACTAATAAAATAAGCACGCTATACACCTTCAGTGTAAAGAGATACAAACGATCTAGATATCTAAAGTACTATAAGAAGTTATCGCTATAGACTTTATAACAAGGCTATCTAAGTTAAAGGACCTAGTAACAGGAGTAAGTTATAACTTAATATTAATAATTATATACTAATTTACTAAATACGTAAAATTATTACCTTATTAAAAGAAAACTACGGCTAAAGAACTAGCATTCCGTATCCTAAATGAACTTATGTAACACTACGGTATTCTAAAGATAAATATTAGCGATAGAGATAAGCTTCTTACCTTAAATTACTAGATAATGCTTATAGCACTTATTAGAACGAAAAGAAAGCTATCTATAGTATATTATCTATAGGCAGACGCACAAACAGAACGTACAAATCAAACGATTAAAACGTACCTACGCATCTACTACAACGACTAGAAAAATAATTAGATTTGCTTATTACCTATAGTATAACTAGTATATAACAATAAGGTGTTAGTAATAACTAGATATACACTATTCTATGCAGACTATAAAAGATACTTATACCTCTTTAATTAAGTATTTCCTATAGCAATTAAGACAAAGGAAGGGATTAATATGGTAGAAATTATAAAGAACATATATAAATAACTTTAATAGAATCTTAAGAAAGCTTAATAGTGGAATATTTCTTATATAAACTAAAAATAAAAAAGGCACCTTAGCTAAAGAACGGGGATAAAGCATATCTACTTATAAAAAATCTTTAAACTTAAAAGAAGAAACACAAGAAACTAGATTATATTAAGATTTAATTATTTTTTATTTTAAAATAAGTATTATTAGTTAACTACTAATTAGAACTAGTAGATCTAGAAATACTAGTTAAAACTACCTTCTATTACTAGCTAGAGGAGGGGAATAAATTCGAGGTCGAATATATACTGCAATATAGGAATTAGTCACAAATATATCTTATTAAATAGAAAAGTTATCCCTACAGCAAAAATATATAGGAACTAGTAAATTACTTAGGAAACTATTAGTAGATAATTAAATACTACTATAAGTAACTTAACTAGAACTCGGAACGGACGGAGCGGTAAAACTATCTAATAAGCTAAAAGTAGACTATATAGTAGGTAAATATCTAACTAAGGTATTCGTAGCCAGATAATTAACTACTTTAGTATTTATTATCTCTCCCTTAGTAGCTAAATTAAATATAAAATTTAACGTCTTCTTGCGCGTATGCTCTTTATTCTGCACTAATATTATCTTATTTCTTTATAAATAAGAAATACAAGTAGCTAACTATTTATTTATTTTTTTAATCTTCTTCTTATACTTCTCTTGTGTCTTACCTAAGGACGCCTAAGACATGTTAACGTATAAATAGTTTAGATAAATATACTTAGTATACTTTAAACCTAACTCTTGCGTAACGCGATACTTTTAACTTTTAAATTTATACTTAAAATAAAAGTGCTTAGTAATAAAGTTAGCCTAAAGAATTTTATTATATAAATAAAGTTTGCAGGTAGTAAAATTATTAGGTATATAAGTTAACGTTACACTTATAAGAACAAGAGCCGGGTTACGCTTATATAAAAAAGGGAAAAACTGAACACGTAATTTAAAGAAAATTTTAAATAGGAGGAGATAATATTAAAATTTAAGACCTAAAGAAGGCTATACTAGTTTTATATTTAATCCCTTATATTATTTACTAAGACTAACTAGTTATTAGCAAGTACGCCGTAGAATACTAAGTTACGTAATTACTCTCTAAAGAGCGCTCGCGTGTAAGCGCTTACTAGAAAGCACTCTATAGAGAGCGCTCGCCAACTAGTAGAAATACGCCAAGCATATAAGAACGTAAATGTAAACTTTTATATTTATATTTAACCTATTTATTAATCTATTGTTTAGATTTAACTTAGGCTCTTGGTCCGATTACAGGGTCTCCGTGATCCTGCACTATTAAGAGTATAGTAGAGAATATAAGGCTGCCGTACCTCTAGCTACGCACTATCTTAGATAGTGCTAGCGCTAGGTCAACATATATTAGATCTCGCCTACGGCCAACCTCTAACACACGATTAATAAACTTAACTAAATTAACCTTATTAATTATTATTAGGTCTTATTAAGAATACTCTTTAATCTAACACTCTTATTAATTCGTTTATACTATATATACTTTTAATACTAGCACCTATTAATACGCGCAAGCTATTAATAAAACCTTTACTTATATTACTAACACTCTTGCCCGAGAACTAACCCTAGACCCCTTTTAGACTAGCTACCTGTAGGGGCTTAATAATTACTTGCTATTCTTCGTCGTTTGCATCCCGCATTATTAACAATTAGTATATTTAGCTATCTAATAACCTTATTCTTAGATCTGCAGTTCCGGGCTTTATAGCCTAGTTTACTATATATAAAGTAAGTACGTGTCTTGGTCCTCGACGGACGAGTTCTAAGCTAGCGTACAGGGTTCCGAGCCATCCGGGGTTTTAAGCCACTCCTCAGAAATCGGCCACCCTTTAGAAAATCGTGATATCTCAACACCCACCACTACCAAAATGGACTAACGCGAAGTAGCTATATAAGTAGCTATTAATAATCTTAATACTAGTATTTTTTTAGTTAATAAGCTATTATAAAGGCGTATAGTATCCTTTATGCTACGCTTTTTACGCGAATATATAGTACATAGAATAATTAAACTAGCTATAAATACTAGTAATAATTAACTTTATAATAAGAAGAGTTTCTTATATAATAGATCCTTAAAGAAGACTTACGCGCTTTTCCCCATTTACATGCTTATATATAAGAAATAGTAAATTAAATCCTAAGGATAAATAGAAATAATAATTTTATAAGTAAGCATTAAATATCCTTCTCTCTTAAGCGTAACCCACGCGTCGCATCTATTATAGGTAGAAAGATAAAGGCTGCACGGGCTAAGGAAGCTACATTAGAGCATATACGTGCGTTTCTTAAACTTCCTAAGAGGACTCGCGTAAGATTAGGGATATGCACTAAGGATACGTGAAATATAGATAAGACTAGCAAGGCCCTAGGTGTATGTGCAAACACTAGAGTACTCGTAAGTAGTTATAAAAAGAAGGCTTATAAATAGTCTTTAAAGAATTATAAGTAGGTAACTATAATTAAGTGTGTATTAGCTATAGACAAGAAACTACCCTACCTAGTAATATTTAAGGGCTAGAACTTATAAAATTCTTAGTTTTTAGTTAAATTAATACCTAATTAGCTTTACGTAACGTTAGAGAAAAGCTAAATATTAAATATAATAATTATTAAGTAGTTATAGTATATTTTTTACTAAAAATAGCTTTATTAAATAATCGCTAGCGGATGCTCATCTTAGAAAACTATTATAGCTATATTAACCTAGAATTCTAATAGCTTTATAAATAAAATAAAATTTAGCTTCTATTTATGCCTATATATTCCTTACACGTTCTATAGCCTCTAGACCTCTTAGTTTTCTTAGTAGTAAAGAGATTCTATTAAAATTAGATTTAAAAACTATTATATCCTAATAACGTAGCACTAGTTAAAAAGGAACACTTTAATATAGCCTATAATAACGCTAAAAAGGCCACGATTACTAAAAACGTTATATAAGCTAGGTAAGCTACTGTAGGAATCTATTTATTAAATATTAAGCTAGTAGTTAACCCCTTTTAAGTAACCTAGAAGCCTGTTATGCTACCTTATTAAAATTAATTTTAATTTACTAAAAGTTATCTCTTTACCCCTTATAGCCTTTATAATCTCTTTATATCTTAGTAATAGTTTTATAAAAATAAGAAATTAAGTCGCAAGGCTTACTAGCTCTTTTAAAAAGAAGTTAAGTCACTTATAGCTGTAAATATATAAGTAGTAAAACTAAAATAAAGAATAAAAGACTTTATAGTTAAATTAAGGCTCCTAAGCTTTAGTGCCCATAAAAGAGAATTCATATAAACTTAAATTAATACTTTATAAATATAAAAGTAATTATAGTAGTAGTACAGGCTCTTACTTTTTTAAAGTTATAAAATAATAGTAACGCTATAGAAAAAGTAGTAGAAAAAGTAGTAGTAAGAGTAGTAGCTTATACCTTTTAGTCTATATATATAAAGTAGTAATTGTAGGATATTTAATAGAAATAAACACGATTTCTAAGAGATGGTTGATTTCTGAGAGGTGGCTCGAAACCCTGTACGCTAGCTTATTTAAGAGTTACATATAGTCATTATTAGACTTTTAAGGGCCTAGAACATTCCTTATATCCTTTTCTAGATTATTAAACTGGATTTTTTTTTTAGCTAGTAACTATAATAGTTGCGTTACTATTATCGAGGTGCTTTTAGTGCTTTATAAATTATTAATATAGGTTTTCTAAAGCTAGCATTTTTTTTTTTTTCGAAAATCTTCATATAGCGCAAACTATTCTCTATTAATCTTAATTAATTTCTTATATAGTTTATTAACGTGGTTCACCACCGAGCGGGCCAACCCCACCGAGCGGGCCATCTTTGCTAAATGCAGCCTACCTCTAGCTTATACCACAATGCCATCACAACATAACGCGTAACAACCTTATACTAAAAGCGCACTATAGCTTGCTATTTAAGCTATAATTAAAGATTGCGATAAGAGTAAAAGACGCGTTATTATAGCCTTTAGCGTGCCTTAAATAATAGTATAATAATAACGCTAAGGAGCCCTCTCTCGACGCGATCGCGAGCCTAACTTAAAGAAGCTAACTAAGCTAGAGGAGGAGGCTCTAGTCCGACGTATACTTAAGCTTAGCTAGCGAGGAATAGGTGTAATAAGGGATATAGTCTAAGATATGGCTAATAATCTACTTGCTAAGCGCAGTAGATAGCCTATTAGTAAGCACTAGATAGACAGGCTTAAGACGCGTACGCTAGAAATCAAGCTTTAAAAAAGCTATCTATATAATTATTAGCGAGCCCTAAACGAAGATCTACGTATTATAACGCCCTAGTTCGAGCTGGTTACTAATACTAAGGCTAAGTACGGTATCGCTGATGACGACACGTACAACTTTAACGAGACAGGCTTTATAATAGGGGTAATACAGGGTTAGATAGTCTTTACAGGCTCTAAGAAGCGAAGCAACCTAAAGAAGATTTAACCTAGTAACTATAAGTAGGTTACTAATATCTAGGGTGTTAGCGCTAAAGGCTAGGCTCTACTACCCTTTCTTATCTTTCTTAGCAAGGTTCTAATCACGTCCTAATTCTATAATCTACCCTAAGACTATGTTATTAAAGTTAGTCTTAATAGCTAAACGTTAAACAAGCTTAGCCTTGCCTAGCTAAGGCATTTTAATACTTATACTAAGGCGCGTAGTTTGGGTGCACACTAGCTACTAATTATAAATAGTTACAAGAGCTACTGCTTACACGAATTCCACAAATACTGTGAGGAATAGAAGATTATTATTCTTTATATGCCTCTACACTTATTACACCTCTTATAGCTACTTAATTTAGGTTATTTTTCGCCTTTAAAGCGGGCGTACAGTAATAAGATTAGTAGCTTAGCACAGTACGGCACTAAGTAAATTAAGAAGAAGGTCTTTTTACTAGCCTTTAAAGTAGCTTTTAAGAAAGTAATAATAAAGGCGAACATTTGCGCAGGCTTTAAAGGCGCTAGATTAGTCTTACACAACCTAGAGGCGGTGTTATTAAGACTTCATATAGTTCTTTGTACGCCAACTCCACCTAACGTAGAGGACACCCTATAAGAGTTAAAAATACTAAGTAACCTCCGCGAGATAGAGGCTTAGTTAACGCTAGTTTATAAGCGTGTATAAATGTATAGAGATTTACTAGTTTCTCTACTTCTTAGAGCTATTAAGTAGCTTAACAAAGGTGTTGCATTAATAGGGCACGAAATAGTGTTAATATAATAAGAAATAGCAGGGCTTTGTAAGGTAGTAGAGATAGTAATAGAGGTAAAAAGTTAAAAGAGGAAGTATATTTAGGTAGCTAAGATACTTATAGTAGGAGAGGTAGTCGATTTAATAGCTAAAAAGGATAGTAGTAGGCAAAAGGAGGGTAAAGAGTCTGCAAAGAGGGTGCGTGGGCAGAGGCGCTGCGGACGTTGCGGCGAAGCTGGCCACAACGCTCGCACCTGCGCAGTAGAAATTGTAGATACATCTAATAGCGATAAGTCTAAATAGTATTTCTATGTTCTGCGAATTATAGTAAATTATAGTGGTGTTGTAGGAGGCGCTTCGCAATAGACTAACTTTTAAAAAGTGGCCCGCTCGGTGGGGTTGGCCCGCTCGGTGGTGAACCACGTTAAGGGTTTTAATTTTTATACTATTACGTAGGAGTTCTTCTCGTACCTTATACTTAAGTCCTTACTTATATATAGTTTTAAAGGATATTTTTCTTACTTAAGCTATATAGCGTATTTGCCGAACTTAATTATATATTTAGCTATCTATTATTGCTACATAATTATCTAAATAGCTTATTTAGCTATAGCGGTTTTTTTAGCGAATTTAAATAGTTATTTAAGACACTTCTTAAAGTTAGGATAGCTCTTAATAATATTAATTATATTAGCGTGGCTATTTATGTAGTCTTCGTCTTAGTTTTAGTGGCCCATGTCTAACTATTTAGTTAGGTATAGGCAGATCTATTCTTTAGCTAGATTTTATATATATACTACTATAACGATAACCTTCTTTTTATTCTTAAACTTATCGGTCTAGTCAAAGAAGTATAGATCTAACTATAGTAGCTACGTGTTCAGGAGGTTATTGTAACTATTATATAAATTAAATTTATATGCTTTATTTTTATTATCCTTCATTAGTACGATGATAGTACAATTAAAAGCTATAAAAAAGATAGGAGTCCTTATAGTACTTATATTAAAAGTGTTTAAAATATTAAGTATTTAAGAGGTAGTTAGTCCCTATAGGGCTAAGGTTAGTTCTCGGGCAAGAGTACTAGTAAGATAAAAAAAGGGTTATTAATAACTTACGCGTATTAATAAGATATTAGTACTAAAAGTAATACGTGATTATAAATAAATTAATAATATTAAAGTATAGTTTAAATAATAGATTAATAAATAAGGTTAAACACCAAGATAAAAGGTCCATATTTAACGCTCCTATATATAAGTCCTAGACTACTCGCTGGCGAGCGCTCTTCCTTGAGCGCTCTCTAATAAGCGCTCTTTAGAGAGCAGTTACATGACTTCGTAAGCGCTAATAATGCGGCAAGGAAGAAAAGGGTGTCTCTACGTATACGCGCTGTAACTAAGTATAAAATAGTTTACTATCCTTATATTAGACTGTAGCTCCTAACACTTATGCACTAGCAAGTATTTTATTATAAAATATATAGCTATGCAGATTATATAAGTATTTAGATTATTATTAAATCTAACTTAAAATTAAAAGTAGTAATAAGATATTAGCGTAGCGCTTATTTAGTTAGCTAATATATTTTTAGTATTAAAACTTGCTTTAATATAGTACTTTAAGATGCAGTCTAACGCATAGTAATACTTATTTTATAATATAAAACTATACTATTATACTACTTTTAAGTGCTAAGATCTACTATTATCCCTTTTACTAACTAATAAAATAACCTAATTAAGCCCACTGCTCCCCGTGCTTCTTGAGTCGGCGCGCCGATTCCAATTGTGGGTACCATGCAACGCTGGGACTGTGACTCCACAACAACACTTACGGCAATGCTGATTGGATCAGCCATTTGGCAACAGAAGCGACTAAAAGGAATGTGCAAAAAGTCCAGCTGAAGCGTGGCATGCGGGGGTTAAGTACAGATGAACGACCAGGATCAGCTCCAGCGAGGGAGCGAGCCACTCGGGCCAGGCTATGCTTGGCGGCGGCCTCTCGGCGGCATCCCAGCCTCAGCCTTCCGTCTGGCTGGCGCTTTGCTGCAGCGCGCAGTCGCAGATGCATGCTCCGCTACAACAGCCCCATGGCGCCTACGACATCTTTCGGCAAGAACAATGCTGGCTTTCAAGCTGGCGATATCCACGGCTCTGTCCATGTGGAGTTCCGGCTTCCGCCCGATAGGTATGGGAGGATCAGCTGTTTGCAAGGCCCGAGCCGGCGCTAACAGTGCCAAGAGCTCTTGCGCTGCTGCATTGTCAACGTTGCACCCTCGTACGGGTAGCTGTGTAGTGGGGGAATTGCATAACGTTCGCTGACTCCTCTGCAGATGAGAAATTGCCTAAGATCCGCCGGTGGCTGTCTGCGCCAGACCCGTCTACGAACTACCAGAAAGCTCTTAAGCTACGGCAGGCCGACACTGGGGGTTGGTTCCTCGAGGGCAGGGAATACACTAGATGGAAGACAGAGCCTGCGTTGCCTCTTTGGCTGTATGGAATCCCTAGGTGTGGCAAGACTATCCTATGCTCTGCCGTTCTTCGCGACGTGCTCGAATACTGCCGAGATGGTTCTGGGAGGGTAGCTGCGTATTTCTTCTTTGACTTCAAGGACGTGCAAAAGCAGGACCCAGGGAAAATGCTGCGTTCTCTAATCTGGCAGCTCTCACAGCAATCTGAAAAAATTCCTATAAGTCTGGACGACCTGTTCTTTTCGTGCGAAAGCGGGCAGCAGCAGCCGTCAGCGGATGCACTTCAAGAGGTATTGCGGTTAATAATACTAGAGCTCCCGCAGGCATACGTCGTGCTTGATGCGCTAGACGAATGCGCTCAACGCGCGGAGCTAATGGAGACGCTCGAAACAATAGCAGGATGGAGGCTCCAGAACTTGCACCTCCTTGTAACGAGCCGAAGGGAGCGAGGTATCGAGAGCACCCTAGAAGAGATTGTAGACGACCAGAGTAGAATCTGTCTCCAAAGCGTGCTAGTAGACAAAGACATACAACGATATATCCGACAGAGGCTAGCCACAGATAAAAACCTTCAAAAATGGACTAAGGATGATAGTGTTAGACAGGAAATTAAGTCTATATTAAGAGACAAAGCTAATGGAATGTATGCTTTTAATTTAAGTTTAATATAATCTATATTAATATATACGACAGGTTTCGATGGGCTGCATGCCAGCTTAATAGTTTAGCAAAGTGCCGCAATCGCGCAACACTCCGCAAGGCTCTTGCTACACTGCCACTAACGCTAGACCAGACATACGAACGCATCCTTTCCGCGATAAGCGAAGCTGATTCGGAGTATGCTATTCGCATCGTCGGCGTCCATCCGTATCATGCATCAGAGCCTTTCGCCAACGGCAGCGATAGTAGCGAGTATTTTTCGTCCATGACCAAGAGCATTAACGAGCTGCAGGATGAAAATCCGAACACATGGTGTCTGTGTTCGGAGAGCTGGGCCTCGACTACGGCCACCTGGAGTGGGCGAGCAAAGAAGTGCAGATACTGTGCTTCAAAACGCAGCTAGACCTTTTCGTAGCCACCGGGTACGACCTGCCGCTCTTCCTGCACTGCCGCGCCGCGTTCGACGATTTCGTAGCGACGCTCGAACCGTATCTTGAAAAGCTTCCTCGTAGAGGCTTGGTACATTCATTCGTTGGCAGTACGGCGCAGACGCTGAAGCTGGTCGACATGGGGTTCGACATCAGCGTCAACGGGTTCAGCTTCAAAGACCGCGAGTCACTTCAGATGGTGGCGGCAGTGCCTTTGGAGCGGCTGCAGCTCGAGACGGATGCGCCGTGGGGCAGCATCCAGCCTAGTTCGGAGGTTGCGAAGAGGTATTTGGTGAATGCGCCGCCGCTGCCGGCGAGCAAGAAGAAGGATAAGTTTCAGATGGGAGCGATGGTCAAGGAGAGGAATGAGAGCTGCGCTATGCACCAGGTTGCTTTTGTGGTCGCTGGACTGAAAGAAGTCGGTGTGGAAGAAGTCGCGAAAGCTGCTTGGGAGAACAGCACGATGATTCCGCCTTGCAGGATGATTGGATTTCTGGAGAACCCCTGAACTGGGCGGAGATGCGATCTGGCTGTCTTCCGGCGCCAGGATCTTCTCGTCCATGAAGCATGACTGGTACAAAAAGGAGCCTAACTATACTATAAGTCAAGTTCAAAGCCAACGTTAGACGTGGCCGACATTAGCCTAGAGATACAGCTGTAAAGCAACGGCGGACATACGCGTTGGTGTGTGCAAAACTTATTGTTATGGAACGAACACACCAATAGTGGTTCGTGCATAATAATCATACATCAGGAAGCTGTGAGTGACGCATAAACCATGTAAACATGGGGACGGTGGGTGTATGGCCCGTGCGCGGTAAAGTGAATGCACCGCAATCGACGAATCTCGACTGTTACCCGAATAGGCAGTTTGAAAAGGGGTCTGTGCTGGTCTTATCGATAAGCTATACCAAAAAGTTTTGGGAATGGAGGGGTTGATCTGTTGCACCCAAATAACCCACCATGCCTCCTTACGACAGCGAATCTTCGGACGAAGGCGAGGATTACACCGAAACAAATACGTTGTTAGGCTATGCATCGAAAACACTTTCTGGAGACGCCATTTCCCACCTTGGAGGGTCTCCCGTAAGCCCCTCCACACATCTGCTATGCAAGAGCTGCAAATCTGACTTGATATTAAGACATGGATAGACAACAAGACTGCACCGTCAGGTGCCTTGGCCAAATGCAAAGTGTGTAATGGGCTTCTGACGCTTCTTCTCGAGCTCAACGGCGACCTTCCGGAACACTTTCCTGGCCACGAAAGACGGTTGTACATATGGTGCTGTCGGAGGAAGGCATGCAGGCGAAAGGAGGGCAGTGTGAGGGGTATACGAGGTGTGAGAATCGCAAAGGGCGCGAGCAAGGCGGCGGAGAAGAAACCGCAAAAGCAGGAGGCCAAGCCTGAGGAGAAGCCGCAGCCACAACTCGGCGAGTCGCTCTTTGGGGTCAAGAACGGAGGAAGCACCGCGGGGGCAGCAAATCCATTCGCGAATCCATTTTCTTCGGGCTCGAATGGGGCAGCACCGTCCAACCCGTTCGCTTCGGGCGGCGGCGGCGTAAATCCGTTCGCGAAGACCCAGCCTGAGACGAAAACGGCGCCAGATGAGAGCAAATACGAAGCTTCAACAACACTGCCCGAGACATTCGCGGACAAAGTTCGCCTCTCGTCGCCACTGCCAGCTCCCCCGACCCAGCCTGCGCGACCGCACGAGCCCTGGCCTGCAGAGTCCGCTTTCCCTCCCGCATACCCGCACCACTACCTCGACGCCGAATACGAAACCCTCGACGCACCTTCTACGCCCCAGATCCCAGCGAATGCGCGCATGGACGTGGACACAGAAGGCAGCAGCAGCGGCGGCGGCGGAAAAGAAGACAAGGAAATCTTCGAGAGCTCGCTCGACAAGACGTTCCAAAAGTTTGCAGACCGCGTAGGCCAGAACCCCGAACAAGTTCTGCGGTACGAGTTCCGGGGGCACCCGTTGCTCTACAGCGACGCCGACGCCGTGGGCACACTTCTCACCGCGCACGCAGAGCATGGCTCGTCTTCGAACGCGAAGGTCACGATAGCGGGGTCACGAGGAGGTTCAAGTATACCGAGGTGCCAGAATTGTGGTGCTGATCGTGTGTTTGAGGTACAGCTTACGCCGCATGCGATCACGGAGCTAGAGGCCGACGAGATGAGCATCGATGGCATGGAGTGGGGCACGATTATCATGGGTACTTGCAGCAAGGACTGCAAGCCGAGTGATGTGTCTGAAGGCGAGGTGGGATATGTGGAGGGCTGGGTGGGTGTGCAGTGGGAGGAGGTTGCGGGGAAGAAGTAGACGTCGCCGCCGCAGTACTTCGGCAATGATACCCAGTCTGAAATATACCGCCATGACAAATCCATGCCGCTCGAATGAAGTGCACGTTGTAAGGAATCTTTTGGGACGCGCAGACGAACTGCCTCGATCGGACCCGGCATGTTTGGTGAAGACTCGATGACCTACCTATGCCCCGACACTGGAATCTAGCAGAGACCAGTGTCATACTGTATGATTTACAAAAAAGACGCCTATAAATGCCATGCTACCAACACCTTCTCCCGCGAAGAAGATCAAACTCCGAGCCCTGAACATGAAAACACTTGTTTAAAAACCAAACTGACCGCCCTGAAACTTGAAGCCACCACCAGGGAACCCACCACCCTGCTGGAAGAAAAAGTGCTGACCGCCCCCGCCAAACGGCGAGCCATGGAAGGGATTCCCTCCCTGCTGCTGCTCTGGATTATTCGGGTCGTCGCCATTATCGAACCGCTGCCTGAGCTCAGGATCAGAGAGGACCTCGTACGCCTCGTTGATAGCAGTTATCTTCTTCTGTGCATCCTCAGGGTTGATGTTTTGCATCGAGGCCTTGTCAGGGTGGTATATCTTTGAGAGTTTACGATAGGCCTTCTTGATGTCGCGTTCGTCTGCGTCGCGGCTCACACCCAGAACCTTGTAGTAGTCTTTTTGCTTGGAGCGTTTGAGCAGGGTGTGCGCTTTGCGGAGGAGGTCTTGGATCTTTTCGGCGTTGTGGTGTTCCTTTGCGGTTTCGAGGGTGCGGATGGCGTCTTCGAAGTCGTCTGCGTCGATTTGTTTCTGGGCTTGGTGGAGGAGGCCGTGGAGGGAGGTGGGGTTGACCTTGAGCGCTTCTTCGCAGTATTGTGCGCCCTTCTTGAAGTTGTTCATCTGTGCGGAGTTAGTGAGTTGTCTGTCAGTCGGGGGGCTTGTGTTGCTTACCTCTGTGTATGCTTGGCAGGTCATTTCGACGAGGCTGTTGTAGAGACCCTGTGGAGAGTTCTTGAAAATGTAGCCGTCCTTGACGTAGCCTTCGAAGTCCTCCTTGACCTCCTTGAGAAGCCCAGGGTTCTCCTCGCCGCGGTCAACTAGGTACTTCACTCCGGTAGCGAACTGGCCCCTTTCGAAGGCTGATCGAACCTTCTTCAGTTCCTTCTCCAGGTTCTTCTCCCTCCTCCGTAGCTTCATGCATGCCTTTGAATCCGGATCTGATTGCAGACATTGCGCGATGTGCTTGAGACCCTTCTCAGATTCACCAAGCGAGTAGAATGCCATGGCGGAACTCTGGAGGTGTGGCATGATGTCGCCGGTGTTGATCTGCAGCAGGTGCTGCAAGTCACTGATACCCTCTACAACCTCGCCCTTTTCGAAGCGACAATCCGCCCTCATCTTCCGGATGTCGTACGCCGCGCCCGCGACTAGAATCGCAGTGCCAGCCTCGGACACACACTTCTCCCAGTCGCCCTTCTCCGCTGCCTCCTTCGCCAGGATAGCCGCAGCCTGAGCCTCTTCCAGCTGTGCAATATCTTCTGTCTTCCCTGCGGCTTCATAGTCTTTGTGCGCCACAGCCCAATCGGCCTTGCGCGCTCTGATCTTTGCCCGCTGCACCAATGCGCCTTCAAATCCAGGCTTCAACTCCAGCACTTTATCGAAATCACTCTGTGCCTGTGTCGTCTTTCCGAGCGACAGATATGCGGCACCGCGCCGAAAGAAGGTGAGGTAGTTCTTCGGGTCGCGCTGGAGGGCGACGTCGAAGTAGGTGAGGGCTTCTTGCGCATTGCCGCTGGCCAGCTTGACACCGGCATCTTTGATCAGTTGCGACACGGGCCTGTCTGCAGGGATATCGGTGGCGGACAGTGCATGTGAGAGCGGTGCGGTCGACAGAAGGCCGAAGGCCAGCGTGGACAGCCGTAGGATCATGGTGTTGCAAGTCGTCTACCTGTCCTCGGTGGACTGGAAGCGTATGTTGAATGAGTGGCGTAGGTGGGATAGGTGAGACAACTCGGAGGGCAGTAGCGTCCTAAGGCATGGAAAGGTGCGGGTGGTGCGCTTATATGTAAAAGAACAAAAGCTCAAAAGAACAACTTTATTCAATGTTGAAAGTTGTCCTCTTTGAATGCCTGCCGCCCGTATTAGCCTGCAGGTGCACCCGTGCCACCCCTGCCACCCCTGCCACCCCTGCCCATCCCTGGGCACCCCATCCCTGGGCACCATATGTCATCGCGGCGGAACCACGCTGCCAGGTCCCGAGCATGCGAGCCTTGTGACGACGCACATATAGCTCCCACCATTTCCCTATTCTTTCGCTGTGTCTTGTTTTGCTCTGCGTGTCTGCCGTTATTCGTTCTGCGCATAGAGCAGCTCCTCCACAAGACATCATGTCTCCGATACGGCTGCGCATCGACGGGCGTACGTTCCGAGATAGTGAGAACCGCGAGGTGACGCTCCATGGCATCAACTGCGCTGCCGACGCGAAGTTCCCCGCCACTCCCAATGTTCCTTCACATGTTTCCGACAACTTCTTCGACGGCGATAACGTATCATTCGTCAACAGGCCCTTCTCTATCGAAGATGCTGCTACACACTTCGCACGATTACGTAGTTGGGGCTACAACACCATACGATACATCTTTACCTGGGAGGCAATAGAACATGAGGGGCCGGGACGATACGACGAGGAATGGATACAGCACACAATCGCTATTCTGCGCAAAGCAAAAGACTATGGTTTCTATATTTTCATGGATCCGCATCAGGATGTTGTACGTGGACTGCACTCTACACTCCTGCTCACACTGATCCAATCCACAGTGGTCGCGCTTTTCCGGGGGCTCAGGCGCCCCCATGTGGACTCTCTACGCCTGCGGACTTGATCCGACCTTCTTCGATGTTACCGAAGCTGCTTTCGTTCACAACGTATACCCAGAACCGCAGAATTACCCAAAGATGATCTGGACGACCAACTATACGAGGCTTGTGTGCCAGGTGGTCTTCACCCTCTTCTTTGCCGGAAAGGAATTTGCCCCCAAGGCCATCATAGACGGCAGGAACATCCAAGATTACCTCCAAGACCACTACATTAGCGCCGTCGAACACCTCGCGAAACGCATACACGAGGCAGGTGATCTTTGGCATGACCCAATCGTTGGCTTCGAAAGCATGAATGAGCCGAATCGAGGGCTCATCGGCTACCAGGACATCTCCACTATTCCGTCCGAACAGAAGCTCCAGAAGGGCACTTCGCCCACCGCGTGGCAAGCCATACTAATTGGATCGGGCAATGCTTGCGAGGTAGACACTTGGGATTTTGGTGGCTTGGGACCCTACAAGTCCGGCAGCTCTCTAGTCGATCCGGAAGGGAAGTCAGTATGGCTTTCCCCGGATTATGATGATACGAAGTACGACTGGAAGCGCGACAGTGGGTGGCGGTTGGGCGAGTGTCTGTGGGCACAGCACGGCATCTGGGATCCGGAGACAAAAACACTACTCAAAAAAGACTACTTTGCCAAGGACCCGCGCAATGGTGCAAAGATAGATTACGAATACTTCAGCAACCACTGGTTTATGGACCATTATCGACGGTACAGCAAGATGGTCCGGGCGATATTCCCGGACTCTCTCATGTTCCTCCAACCCCCTGTTCTTGAGATCCCGCCCACGATCAAGGGCACCGAAGACGATCATCCCAATCTAGTCTTTTGCCCTCACTACTACGACGGCATCACACTGTTGACCAAGAAATGGTAAGCTTCGCGGACAAGCGACGCGCGCATCTGCTGACATATGTCAGGAACCGTGTGTGGAATGTCGATGTTTTTGGAGTACTGCGAGGGAAATACCTTACCCCGGCATTTGCAATCAAAATCGGAGAGAATGCGATACGGAATTGTTTCGCCCATCAGCTGACGGCGATTAGAGAAGAAGCTACAGAGAACATGGGTATTCATCCTTGCCTATTTTCCGAGATCGGTGTTCCCTATGATATGGACGACAAGTACGCATACAAGACGGGCAACTACAGCAGCCAGATTGCAGCGCTCGATGCTAACCACTTTGCGTTGGAGCAAAGTCGTGCCAATGGTTTTGCATTGTGGTGTTACACGGTCAACGTATGTGTACATTCCCGTCAATAACCACTGCTCTTACTCATATTTTGGCAGAACAACCACTTTTGGGGCGATCAGTGGAATGGCGAAGATTTGTCCATTTATTCAGTAGACGACAAGCCTGTGCCCAATTCAGGCGCTTTCACGGAGGAAGAGTCTCGCGCCTCGCTCGATATCACCTCACCTTCTTACTCAAGAGTACAATCAACGGAAACATTAAATGTCGGTCCCAGTAATTTGAGCAAAGCAATCTCAGTGGATCACATGACTTCCGAGGCAGGAAACGGCGACGTAAAAGGATTGCGTGCAGCAGAGGCATTCATACGTCCGACAGCAGTCAGCACTCACGGCGACCTGGTATCTTACGGCTTCGACCTCAAGAGTGCGACTTTTAAGCTTTCGCTGTCGGCGCCTAGTTCGACTCCTGATGACGCTCCAACAGTCATCTATCTCCCAGCTTTTCACTTCCCCAGCTCGACGGTAGAAACCAGCGGTGGTAAGTGGACTATTGCCTCGGAAGAAGACAAGGGCGCGGTGCGGCAGCTGTTGCGGTGGTGGCACGCCGAGGGCGACCAGTCGATAACGGTCAAAGGTGTAGTGCGCAAACAGGGGGGCGCATTATCAAGCGACGAAGACGAAGGCTACCTGCAGCAATGTCAGAGGCAGGGCTGCGTTGTCATGTAGGAATTGGCGGTCTTTGGCATTTTGCACATCCGCGGCTGCGCTGCGAGCTGTTTTCGCTGACTGATTTCTCATGCATGGTGATGTAATGCGCGACTCTTTCTCTCATATGGTACTTTCGTAAGCGTTGGGCATGCATCGATGATGATAACATGGCTTTTGGGTGAGAGCGTAGCGACTGGCAAAAATATGGATCTGCGAAGGGAAGGAACTGTACATATTAGGCAGGCGCAGGTCTTACATTGATGTCTTAGGCAAGGCAGGACGCCAGCACATGTGATTGCGTGACGCGCCATAGGCGATGGCTGCCTGTTGAACGCGTTTGTGCCACTGCGCGAGACCTGAGATGTCACCTCACATTACACTCCTTTGTTAGAGTCTGAGTCGGTCGCTCGTTTTCCTCTTGGACATCGGCTATGAAGGGCACGCGATCTCTCTACACCGACTTCTGCCCACAGCTGACCGAAACTTCTGCCGCCCGACGAATTTCCCGCACGCGCCAGACCGCCCCCAACAAAAACGTCCTCCTTCGCCTGTGCGATCTTCAGCGACGACTTCCCTTCTCAGACGCTCCGCTCAGGGTCTCACGGTTCCCACAGAGCCGCCTGCGATGGATGCGTCTGCAGCCCCGCAGCACGCGAACGGCCAGCCCAATGGCCACACGACCGACCTGTCGCAGGTCCTGCACGCACTGCAGGCCATCTACGACCCCTCCTCGAACAATGACACCCGCCGCCGTGCCACCGAGTTCCTAGAGGAGGCGAAGCGCCACCCCGAAGCGCCCTCACACGGCCACACGCTCGCATGCGACCAGACGCAGCCCGCACAGCTCCGCCACTATGGCCTCACCATGCTGGAGTTTTCCATCAGGTACAACTGGGAAGACTTCTCCGAGGAACAGGGCAACGCGCTGCGCAACTACGTGGTCGGACTGGCACAGAATGTCTCAGCGGAGGACCCAGTCTACCTGCGGAATAAAGTGGCACAACTGTGGACAGAGGTCGCAAAGCGCTCATGGGGCGCCGAGTGGATGAACATGGACGAGCAGCTGGTCGAGCTGTGGCAGACGTCGCTGCACCACCAGGCTGTTGTGTTGTACGTGCTCGAGACGCTGTCCGAGGAAATTTTCAATCGCGAAGACACCACGGCCGGCCTGAGAAGCAGTGACCTGGGCCGGGCATGCGTGGAGATTTTTACGCCGACCGCGGTCCTCACCGAACATTTGCCCACGCGCGACAAGAGTTTGAATGTACGCTATGGGGACGAAGGCTGGCTGAAGCGGCTATGTGACAATCTCTCTTGGTGTTTGTCCCAAGACTATCAAAACCAGGGTGCAGTGAAGTTGAATGCAATCAAGACCCTGAATGCTCTCCGAGCCTGCATGCCGTGGGTCATTCCAAAAGCGATTGCCGCAGTTCAGGTAATCGACCATGCGTGCAAGGCCCTAGGCGTGCCCGTGGTCGAGCTGCAAGTGGTATGTGGTATTCCAGCATCTTCTTTTCACATACTGACTGTAGTGATAGGCCGCTGTCGATGTGATGCAAGCAATATACACCCGTCATCATCTCCACGACGAGGAGTTTGTTGAGCTTGTCTGTCCCATGTTCACGCCGGACAATGTTTCGCTGTTGCGTAATGTATACAACTGGACCCTAGCTGACATGAACATAAATGAGTTGGACGAGCAAAAGTACATTCTGTGCAAGAAACTTTCCGAGGTAAGCTGCACCAATCTAATTCCTTTTCCAAGACTAAATTATGCAGTTGGCCAACAGCCTGGGTCTGTTCATCGAGCAGAAGCCGCAGCAGATCCCTGAAGGCAGCGATCTTCCCGGCATTTTCCAGTTCCTTTTCGATGTGGTTCGCAATCCTAGTTTGGTGGTTTCGATACCAGTCTTGCACTGTTGGACCAAGTTGCTCCGCTCCCGCATCGTTCGCGAGTCGACCGTTGTCACGCAAATGGTAGGCGGTCTGCTAGAGACGTGCTGCGCACGCTTGGTACGCTACGAAGTCTTTCCAGAAGACTCCGACGACATTACCATTTTGTTTCTGAATGAGGACATTGACACCGTCCCTGAGCGACATGCTTTCCTCGGGAACTACCGAAGGTTTTGTGCCGATGTCATTGATGTTCTCGTGCGCCGGACGCCTGTTGAGGCTATGGAGCACATACTGGCGCAGGCAACAAGTACGCTTCAGAGCCTATACAACGAGTACCCGCCGTTCCAGCCACAAAACTTTACCAAACATTCAGCGCCCGTGCTTAAAGTGGACACCCAAGTAACTGTCATTGACGCGGCACTGAAAGGCTATTTGAAGTGGCTTTCAACTCATGGAGACGAACCGCAAGAAGACGAACGAAAGCGTACCGCATTAGAGGATTCGTTCGAACAATGGGGCAGGCAGTTGCTTCAGGCACGCTTCGATGATCCTGAGATCGCGAAAAAAATTATACAGCTCATGTCGACGTTTTCGACCAAGGCGCTTCCGGACCGTCCAACTTTTGCTCTTTCGTTCCTCGAATACATGCTGACCGTCAGGCTCGCTGATAACCCTGCGTATCCACAGTATGCCGATGCGGTGAAAGATCTTGAACGCATTTGTAGTCTTGAGATGCAGAAGCTTGCCATGAAGTTTGCTGACGACTTCATGAATGTGTACGAAAGCTTGGAGCGTAAAGTCAACGAAATGATGGCCGACCCCACGACTGATGATCGACAACGAATGGCCTACCAGGCATTTTTATTCATCATCATCCACCGGTGTAGTAACCTGGATCGTGAGAGCCAGGAGAACCGCATGCGCCAGCTACTAACGCAAGTGAAAGATGCCTGGCAGAACAGTGAATTCACAAACTCCGTCTCTTCTTTCCAGGCCTTCTGCAACAGCCTCGGGATGGGTCGGCTTCCAGAGTTCCTATCGGCCAGTAACTTTCGCGGCGTGCAAGACTGGTCTGAACAGCCGCTTAGCAGCGATGGCCAGGCCATGCAAGCGTCAATCCTGGAACATTCCCAGGTATGTTAGTTTGGTAGAGTAAACTAGGATCTGCTGACAGAAACCAGCATTTACCTCTTCGTCTCACCAAGACCCTACTTGCTGCGTCTACTGAAAAGTTACGCGACGGCTCGGCCGCATACGAATCTGCCGCCCGGTTATGGGCTGAAGTCATTCCAGTTCTACTTCCGAACCTCCTGCAGCTCGTCAGTCATGCGCAGGCTTTCAACGACATCGAAACCAACTGGTCCCATCTTCCACCAGAGCTGCAACAGGTCATCCAACGAGTTTTGACTGATCGATTTTGGCAAGCGGGAATCTCGACTGAGAGCCGAGACGACTTCTTTGCTCGTGTGAGCGGCTCAAAGTCGACATACGAAGGCTTTGCGTCTACGGTGCGGGGCACTGTCCGTCAAATCCGGGAGAGCTCATATTACATATTGTACTCACTTACGCGATTCAAGGATTTCTTTTATGGTATCGCGGATTTGCCTGGCCCTCTGAGTCAGGCATTATTTGGTCACGCGCATGCGCTGACTGCGCATCATCTATCTGTACTTTTGACTGTATCTACACACCTCATCGAAGGCTGCCCATCACGGCTAAGAGGTCAATTTCTTCCGGCGATGATTCAAGGACTGTTCCGAGAATTGAATAGCAAAATTTCAAAGGAGTGGGATGAAGTTAGCCAGCAGGTGGTCACCTCGGGCGAGAACGACAACTTAACCGACGAGATGAAGACGGAGAGCATCCTTCGACAGCTTACGTCCTCTTCGGTTACGCTGGTCGCGGTGCTACTTGACTCAAGACAAGGTACGTCACCATTCATGATTTCTTCTTCCCGTCTCAGAATTGTTGCGGTATAATTGCAAGAAGAGAGATGCCGAACATATGCTCACGATGAATAGAGTTCGCTCGGCTTGACGGAGATCAGCGCAAAGAGGGACCTCCGATCTGTGACTTCATCTTCAGCGCTACTGAAGTTCTCGAACCGATCCTCCTCTTCTGCAACACTTGCATCCGTGTACGGGACACTCGCTCCGTCAACACAATCGTCCGTGCCCTGCGCATGATCCTCCCGCGCTTCAAAGAAAAGTCACCCATCCGCGATTACTTCTGCAACGAGATCCTCAAGAATGCCATAATCTCCCTCCACGAACCGTATTTTGTCGACAGCCAAAAGGATCTCGCGTCTCTCATTGCCGGCATCATCCATCTCGACGATGAAATTCCGCGCAGTATCATTCTGAGTCTTCCGGGTATGGGCGACCACTCGAGGGTGGACAAGAAGCTAGCCAAGCTACGCAGCGTCAACAGGACCGACGACCGACAGCAGCGGTCCATCGTGTTGGACTTGCTGTCGAGCGTCAGAGGTGTGAGCATCCACGAGCAAGGCAAGATGGAGCGCGCGAAGCCGAAGAAGAAGAGCGCGTTTCAGGAGCAGTACATGAGCATCGAGCCATCGGCTAATACCATTGTGCGGGGCACGTCGCCGGGTTTGGAGGGCGTTGCGGGCATGTTTGACGCATGAGCTCAGTATGCAAGTTGGTGCCCATACGGAAGAGAAACGTAGATGAGGCGGCATAGGCAAAGCATGGGAAAGATGGTGCGCTGTCGCTTCGGAGTTGAGCTCATGGACTTAGCATTGCATACCCCCACGTTTCTATATGGGCGGCTTAGATCTCTTCTCGTTTACGCGGACCGTGTGGATTACCGGTTTCGCTTTAGCGTTTTCGTTGCATTATATCGAGTATCTTTTGCTATATTCGTTGGAGCGCTGTTTAAGCTGTGGAAGAAACTCGCAAAATAAGCAGACTCGACATGTTTTTGACAGGTTTCGAACATTGGATCTTCGGAATGTGATGCCTGCGTGCGTGCATTTGCAAGGAGACAAGCTCAGTGCGTGGTTCCATTTATTCATGGGAAGACTGACAAGCTATGCTACCAGCCGCTATGACGCGCAGATATATAATAATTACCATACAAGTCTACATCGACCCAAGCGTCTCTTTCCTCCCTTTACTCTTCACATCCAAATACGGCGCCTCCCCCAAGCTACACACACGATCCCCCGCCCGCGGATCCTGGTAATCGTACGTAGCGCAATGCCACGTACTCCGAT
Organism: Bimuria novae-zelandiae CBS 107.79; assembly: GCA_010015655.1. Taxonomy (NCBI): domain Eukaryota; kingdom Fungi; phylum Ascomycota; class Dothideomycetes; order Pleosporales; family Didymosphaeriaceae; genus Bimuria; species Bimuria novae-zelandiae. The sequence goes on along the minus strand of ML976664.1, from coordinate 1,241,337 downwards.
TATCCCAGATAGCCAGATCATTCGCCCGCCACTTAAACCGTACCTGCGCATCGTGGTTCTGCGTCACGAGATTGAAAAGGTAGCTAAGAAGGACGTCGGACTCGTCTTTGGTGACGCCGTTGATGCGCTTAGTGAAGCCCTTGTTTACGAAAACGGATTTCCATCCTGTGACGGCTGCGAGATAGTTAGATAGGGTAGGAGGAGGGGGAGGGGGTGGTTACGATTCGTCCGCACAACAGGATGCACCGCCATCAGCGCCTCGCCAAAATTCAGCGGACTCCCTCTTACACCCTTCCTAATCGGATTTCCCAACCTCTCCGCCTCTTCTAGGAAAAACTTCGCGTCGTGCGTCGCGGTTAAGCCCTCGAGGAAGCGCTGCATAGCCGGCGACAAGCGGTCGTAGATCTCGTAGGCAGACGCCCAAAGCGTGTCTCCGCCCGTCGCAGGGAGGGTGTGCATCTTTAACATGGCGTAGTCGGACGGCACGGGCTCGAATGTTATATCGGCGTGCCAGCCGGCTGAGGCGAAGCGGCTCGCGTCGGAGAGCTGGTGTGTGAGGCCCCCGCCCTTTCGTTGCTTTTCGCTGCTTATGACGGAGATTTGGTCGCCGAGCTCGGAGCCGGCTTCTGTTAGGGGGTGGATGTGTAGGTCTGAGGACTCGGGCTAGATAGATGGTTTTCTTTAGTAAATACAGTGCATTGGTGAGCATATGGTACGGGTAGGTGGAGTACATACACATCCCGACAGCGCGGTTATGCGGAGCATCAGGTCTTTCATCTGGGTAGGTGTTACGTGCTGGTCTCGCAGGAAAACGACGCCGCGCTGGGAAACTGTGGTCGTTTTTAGAGAAAAGCCAAATGAGAAGAGTAGAGATGGAAAACGAACTAGTGACTACGAGATCCCGGATCAGATCGTCTCCCCATTGCAGTAGGTCGGTTACTTGGAGGCCTTCATATTCCCGTCCAATCACAGGGGTTAAGTCCTGGTGCTTAAAGCTGTCGAGTGAACCGGTGTAGGACAAGGGCTTTAGAAGCCTGCTGCGGGCTTGCGAGCTGCCTCCCACGATATCGCTATCGGCAGTATTCTGGTCATCGAGGTGGACGCGCTTGAGCGAAGGCATGGTGTTGGACTTTGTGCTGTAGGGGTTCCTTCCTTCGGATAGCGTCACAGTATAAACTGAGCTCACAGTGGATCAATGTTATTGGCGGCCAACGCGTTGCCCCCTTGAACAGCTTCTGGAACTCTACCTCTCTTTATGACTTGAGGCTTTCTGGGTTCACGTGATGTTAGCCCACGTGCTACTCGAGCACGTCATCGGTAGTCGGTCCGCTTTGGGATGCATGCTTGCTTAGTCGCTCGATTTGACTAAAACAGCCTTGCACCGACACGAAGAACGACCTCGGCGCGGTAGCATCGACTACTGCAGCACTACAGCGGGTTCACTCCCCTGGTTATTCAAGTGGCGAGCACGTATGCAGCGAACGCAATTGCGACATTCATTTGCAGATGTTTATTAGAACCGCAAGTGGAGCCCGTGAAAATGCCGCGCGCATATCAAAGCTCTCGAATAGCAACCGACCATGGGTAACGATATCGAAATCGCCCCGACGAGAGTCAGCGAGGATGCTGGGTCTCTCAAAGCACCCACCAAAGTCGGACGAAGTGAACTCGCGGACATCACCCCGCCCCACGACACCTACGAAGGTCGACATCGCTTCGACCCTACGGCGGAATGGACCGTCGCTGAAGAAAGACGTGTTGTGTTCAAGACGGATTTGTTCCTCCTCTCATGGCTTTGCGTCATGATGTTCGGGCTGCAGCTTGACCGAGGCAACTTGGGCAACGCGCTGACTGACAAGCTCCTGGACGATCTCAACCTCACGACCGACGACTACAATAATGGAACTACCATCCAGCTCGTGTGTTTCCTCGCGGCCGAGTTCCCGGTGCAGTTCCTCACCAAACGGTATGGATTCAAGTACATCTTGCCCACCATGATGTTCGCGTGGAGCACAGTTTCTTGGGCACAAGCGTGGATGCATGATCGTACGTCGTTCTACATTACCCGCGCACTAATCGGCGCGTGCGAAGGTGGTTTCATCCCCGGTGTGATCTTGTTTGCGACGTACTTTTACAAGTCCAAGGAGCTCGCGATCCGGCTCGCGGCCTTCTGGTCTACGCTGAACGTTGCGCGTGTGATTTCCGCGTTGTTGGCAGCTGGGATCTTGGAGTTGCGCGGGGTGCAGGGGAAGCCTGGATGGTTTTGGTTGTTCTTGATTGAGGGACTTCTGACGATGACGATTGCGCTCGTTTCTTACATCTACCTGCCATCTTCGCCGGTGGGAACCAAGGGAGTCATCTTCCGGAAAGGATGGTACACTGAACGCGAGGAAGTGATTATGGTCAACGTAAGTTTGAAATCATTCAACGCCTGACCAGGACTAACAGGCACAAAAGCGTATTTTGCGAGATGACCCTGCAAAGGGCCTCACAGATCTCCAAGAGCCTGCGACCTTCAAGGACATCAAAGCAGCGTGGAGCGATCCTGCCATGTGGGGACTCTACTTCCTCGGACTGGTCGCCTACATTCCTGCCACACCCGTCACTGGATACCTGAGCTTGACCCTCAAGCGTCTCGGTTTCTCAACGTTTAACTCGAACATGCTTACCATCCCCTCAGCCGTCCTCCAGATCATCACCATGTTGACGCTGGCGTACAGCAGCGATTACTTCAACGAGCGGACGCTGCACATCATCTTTGGCGAATTCTGGATCATGCCATTGCTCGTCGCTCTCATCACCATCCCAGACGGCGGGCGCGAATGGTCTCGCTTCACCCTCATCACTCTGATTTCAGGATATCCGTACTTCCACCCGTTGATCTCGTCCTGGATATCAGAAAACACGTTCGACGTGAAGAAGCGCGCCATCACCGCCGCCACCTACAACGTGATCGTGCAGATCGGCTCGCTGATCGGGTCCCAAATCTACCGCAAGTACGACGCGCCGTACTACAAGCAAGGCAACAAGGTGTGCGTCGCGATTTGTGCCCTTGCGCTCGTAACGATGGTGGTCCAGCGACAAGTGCTGGTGCACTTGAACAAGAAGAAGGACGAGAAGTGGCGTGCTATGACGTCGGAGGAGAAGGCGCTGTATCAGTCAGATCTCGAAGCGCGGGAGCGCGACGGCAATAAGAGATTGGATTTTAGATTCGTTATATAGAGGAGGGGTTGTTGAGGCATGTGTTGAAGCAGAACTAGGCGCGGTAAATATTCGTAGCGGCGGCCGTATGCCGGGGGCATCACATCTCACTAGTAAATGTCGATCCGATGGGTTTCCCCACTTGTCTAGATCAAGAAATACTCCCGGTCTAGGAAAATTTGTTTGAGAGGCATATACCATGTAGGTGTCGAAGGCCTTCTTAACTACCCTGTGAGAGATTGTTGATCCGTTACTCACTTCGGTTTTCCCTTCGTATTATAATCTGCCTATCGAATCGATCAACAATATGGCTTGGGAGGAACCTCGAAAGACGGGTATGCAGTACCGCCGTCTAGGTAACTCAGGCTTGCAAGTGTCCGTCCTGGGTCTCGGCGGGTGGCTCACGTGAGTATTCACAGTGCGGTCCTTTCTATCCTACTAACAGCATCCCTATAGCTTCGGTGGCCACGTTGAAGATGGTAAGCACCCGCATTTACACACCACGATTCTTCGACGCTAAGACCAGCCAAAGAGCGCACATTCGCCTGCATGAAGCAAGCCTACGATTGCGGCATCACCTTCTTCGACACAGCCGAGAACTACACGGCCGGAAAGTCCGAGATAGCAATGGGCCAAGCGATCAAAAGGTTCGGCTGGAACCGCAGTGATATCGTCATAAGCACAAAGCTAAACTGGGGCGCTGTAAACGGCGAAGTCCTCGTCAACAACCACGGTTTATCTCGGAAACACATCATCGAGGGCCTGCGTGCGTCGCTTAAGCGCCTGGACCTCGAATACGTCGACATCGTGTACGCGCACCGCCCAGACCGGCTCACGCCCATCGAGGAAACCGTGCGCGCATTCAACCACGTGATCGAGATCAAGGGGTGGGCTATGTATTGGGGCACGAGCGAGTGGGCGGCCGATGAGATCGCCGAGGCGTGCGGGATAGCGAAGCAGCTCGGGCTCATCCCGCCCGTCGTCGAGCAGCCGCAGTACAACCTGCTCGCGAGACGAAAAGTAGAAGGGGAGTTCCAACGGCTGTATTCGCGGTTTGGGCTAGGTTTGACGACTTTTTCGCCGCTGAAGTTTGGCGTGCTGAGCGGGAAGTATAATGATAGTCCTGAGAAGCCGCCGGCTGGGTCGCGCTTTGCGGAGGGCAAGGATCGGTTTGTGAATAGTATGAGGGATTCGTATGGGAATGATAGTTGGGTGGAGATGATTGAGAGCTCCAGGAAATTGAAGGTATGTCGACGCAGTAGCAAAGATGGGGTGAGGAACTAACTGGAGCAAGCCTGTTGCGGATAAGCTGGGCGTCACACAGTCGCAGCTCGCGTTGGCGTGGTGTCTCAAGAACCCGAATGTTTCGTCGGTGATTACGGGCGCCTCCAGGCCCGAGCAGGTGGTGGAAAACTGCCAGGCGTTGAAGGTTCTCGATAAGCTCACTCCGGAGGTGTTGGCAGAGATCGATGGGATTGTGGGGAGGATAGAGCTGGACCCGGCGAGACAGGATTAGAAGTTATAGGCCTTGCGTGGGAGCTCGAGACCCCATGTGGGAGATATTTCCTGGACGCAGTAGATTAAGCAGCAAGAATCTTTTATATTCAGTAGCCTGTTCACCTGCGTCTTCACCAGGCGGCTAAATGCACTTAATCTGTGGTTTTGTGACGCTCGCGAATGGACACGTTCTCACCACTGAAAAAAAAAAATCCAAACACAGTCTTTGTTGCAGGCTGCGGCAACCTGTATCTTCTCGCTGCTGGAAGCGTCCGCTATGGACGAATACAACGGGATTGACGACGACGATAACTATGTTGGATAGCTTTTAGTAGGTCTAACACGCTGCAGTTACGGCCGACGAGCGGATGGCTGACGCATGCGAGAGCGATGAGTAGCAATTCTTCGTTTGCTTGCGTTGCTGGCTGTTGTCTGTTAAGAAGTTTGTTGAGGCGGCAGGAGTAATGTCTCTTCTTGAAAACTACCTAGCATGAATGGCAGCGCTTTTAGATGCCAGACATAAAAAGAAATGATCTGTTTATAGTGCAACTTTGTGAATTCAGCAGCTTGAATGGTCGCTGACGTCAGCGGGATGGTCAGTGAATTGCCCCACCTGTCGGAAGCCACGACCCCCTCATTGGTGTAACGTTGTGTGATACAATCTAGCACCTGCGCTTTCCTCATGCAAGCTTCTTTCTTGCTTACTTGAGATTACTCATTCTCGCTCTCTTGCATTCGCAGCTTTCCATATCTAAAGCGGCTCACACCTGGCCCAAGTCAGACATCCGTGATGGCGCAGTCTAACAAGCAATCTATGGGGATCTCTATAATACCAATCGTGGACTTCGGTGCCTTCTTGAATGGCGGAAAGGAAGAGCAGGAGCGTGTGGCACAACAGATCGACGAAGCATTCCGAAATGTGGGCTTCGTGTACCTGAAGAACCATGGCGTGCCGAAGGAGAAAGTCGAGGAGTGTTTCGAATGGTCAAAGAAGTTCTTCGCATTACCACTGGGGACAAAAATGCTTGCTCCACATCCACCGGGCGGGTCGCATCACAGGGGTTATTCGGCGCCTGGACTAGAGAAGGTCACCCAACACACCTACGAAGAGGAAGAGATAGCGAAGTCGAGAGAAGTTCCGGACTTCAAGGAGTCTTACGAGTCTGGTAATGTCAATGATAAGGCTCAGCCCAATATCTGGCTGCCGGAAGAGAAGTTGCCCGGCTTCAGAGTGTTCATGGAGTCGTACTTCACTCTATGTGCCAATTTGATCCACAAGATCCTGGATGCGCTCAACATGGCACTGGCTGTCCCGCCTCCAGGTCTCTCGCCGACACATTCCGACTCGCTGTTCCAGCTGCGTCTTCTGCATTACCCGGCTATCAAGGCAGAGGAGCTCAAGAACAACAAGCGCAGCCGCATTAACGCTCACTCCGACTTCGGCACAATGACCCTCCTCTTCCAAGACTCTGTCGGTGGCCTCGAAGTCGAAGACCCCAACAACCCCGGAACTTTCCACCGCGCAGGTGCAATCGAGGATGCGGTCCTGCTCAACATCGGCGACCTGATGGCTCGCTGGTCGAACGACAGATGGCGTTCCACGGTGCATCGAGTGGGTCTGCCACCTCCGAAAACCGTGACGATTCCTGGTCCGGGCGTGAACACTGAGGGTCAGCAAAACGGTGGGAAAGTGATCGCATTGGAGCAGGAAGACGATGCGATTGTGCCAGATAGATACAGTATCCCTTTCTTTGCGACGGCGAATATGGATGCGGTTATTGATGCATTACCCGGGTGTTGGGGCGAGGACAATCCGAAGAAGTATGAGCCGGTTACGGCGTGGGGGTATGTGCAGATGAGGATGGCGGCGACGTATGATTCGTAGCGGTTGTGAATTTGTGAGTGGGCACGGGAAGACGGTTACAAAGAAACGAGGAATTGCATGGACGCGTTGCCAATTAGAACCCTTCACTACGTATTTGAGCTTCCGCAAAGCATCTCATGATGTCAAGTATTATCGCCGTACGAATTGTCGTGTACGCATGCTGGGGCTGATCGAAGGCCTCTTGCGGCTTTGGAGCTGTTCTGTCCACGAAAGATGCGGTGGCTTGCGTTAGCTACAAGACCAAGTTGGCCCTGGGAACAGTAGAAGAGATGGATTCAACTGTAAAATCAATGTGGAACTTGACTCCCGAGGTCGGAAAGGTTAGAGGGGCAGGAAGTGAAGGTTGAAGAGTATATGTAGGTAAGGCGTCGGGAGCCGACACGACGTAGACAGGTATATCACTTACCTCGGAAGGTATTCTACATTCTAAAGTAATAATCTGAGCTACGCTGTATTCTTTACATCACTGACGGCAGATCAGGTCGTGAAAGGAAGATATTGTGGTCGGCCGGTTGATTGGTTCATGATGCTGTGGCTGGTGCTGTGGCTGATGCGCTTACATAATTTCGATCTTGCGCACTCAAACTTCGCGACGCTTCTACACCACTTCTGTCGCACATCCCGCAAGCCAACATCACCATGGGCGTCCCTTTCGATTACGCGCCGGACAGGCCGGAGCATATCGAGCAGATTCTGAATGGTCTCGACCGGTACAACCCCGAGACAACGGCCGTCTTCCAGGACTATGTCATGCAGCAGTGCGAGCAGCAGACGTATGACTGCTACGCCAATCTCGCCCTGTTGAAGCTGTACGTTACTTCATTCCTTACCTAATACGCTTCTAGGATGAACAAAGAACCACAACGTTTCCTATTACCCGAGGGATCAGAGCATGAATCACTCTGCCCGCTGACGTTTATTTATTAGCTCTATCTGAAAGCAGCAACCCCGCACATAGATTCGTCGACATACGGTCTGGGACCTGTGCTGACTGCAACATCATAGGTACCAGTTCAACCCGCACCTCGCCCGCGACGAGACCATCACCAACATCCTCGTCAAGGCCCTCACCGTCTTCCCCTCCCCCGACTTCTCGCTCTGCCTCGCCCTGCTACCCAGCCACACCCTCGCGCCGCTCTCCACCTCATCACACACGCCAGCTGCTGGCGACGCACCTCTTTCTGAGGCTGTACAGAAGCTGAACGTTCTCAAGAACCTTCTTGAGGGCGCCGATTACGCCACGTTCTGGTCAACGCTGGACTCGGACGATCTGTATGCCGACCTGGTGGCTGATGTGGCCGGCTTCGAGGAGCTGATGCGAGTGCGCATCGCGGCGACAGTGAGCCAAGCGATACGGGAGGTTGACCGGAGCATCCTTGAGAGCTGGCTGGAGCTTTCGGGCAAGGAGTTTGAGCACTTCGTAGGGACCGTCTGCGGGTGGAACGTTAGCGGTGACAAGATCAAAATACCAATCAACAAGGACAACGAGGCCAAGGGTACCGTTGTGAGGGAGAACGTCAAGTTTGATCGTAAGCATATCCACTGGTCGATGCAGCATGTCACTAACAGTATCTGCAGAGTTCTCAAGAGTTGTGCGCAGGGCATTCGAGCAACCTGCTTAAGTGATACCACGTGAATGAGATACAAGGGCGACATGATCACCATGGACGGGATCAAGGCGTTTGAGAGGACCGAGGACTTGCATAGGCGGCGTGTTTTGCCTGCCACAACATCACGATTAGATGACATGAATCATCAAAATTCCAACTTCACCGACAAACTTCTAATGTACATGACCGAAGACCTGTCATCAGGCTGAGACCGTTTTCCGCAGCCTCCTGCGTCACTTTCCAGTCATTAGTACCGATTCTATCGTGAGAATGCCTCGCATCAACTACTGAGTGGTGTACTGTGCTACGGAGAGTTGTTCTTGTCATCCGATTTTCACACATCTTTGAGACGAACGCGGACACTGGCGTGTTCCACGTTCATTGTGTTCCTAACCACTGCAACAGCGACAAGCGCAGAAAGGCTTCTGATTACTGGTAATAACCGTAGTTGCCGGCACTTGTGGACGAAGGTCCGTCCGGTTGCCCATTGATAGCCACGGATTGACAACCTCCTTGCACTGGTTTAGAATTTCTATGGAGTTCCAATCAGCAAATTGGACTGCGAACGGATGGTACACTTACAGAGAGACAGCGGTTGGGGCATTCATGACTGAATTCGATAAGTCGAGGGATACGGAATGTTCGTCTAATGCATTGTCGAAGAGGTGGGGTCGTCTTTATAGGTCGGTGTTGTGTTAGCATTAGGCTGAGACAGCCACGCTCAGTCGTTCCCGGTCTCGACCACCCAATCGATGTTATCGTCTCCGGCGTGAGAACGCCTCGCCTAATCGATTGACCGGTTTTTAATATTTTGCTTCAATTCCACTCTCAATACTCCGAAGGCTCTGCCACTGCTAACATCAATTGCAATGGAGTTTGTGGGTGCCGTAGCTTCTGTCACAACACTCGTGGCTGTGGCAAAGGAAGTAACTGAGCTCAACATAAAGCTTATCAGCGGTCTCCAGGCTGCACCGAAACAGTTCGTCCAACTGCAGAACCATACATGTCTCGTTCTTCTGGGGCTGCAGTCACTGAACGACATCACCGACAAGGCTGGTCTCGAAACCTTCCTATCTGAACAGGAGCTATGGATCTTCTATCAAGCATTGCAAACTGCAAAGCATGACGTTCTGGCAATCCACGCAGACTGCACGACAATGTGCCGCACTCTGGCGCCAAGTAGACGAAGGCTCAGATGGACTCTGTTGGAGGAAGGCAAGGCCGAGGAATGTCTCCAGCAACTCTAGCGCATTGAGAGCAGCTTGAACATCGTTCTCCAGTCAATTAACCTGTTAGTACTACGTTGGATACGAAGAGTTATCGCTGATATGAGTTAGAAAGATATCTTTGAGATCTTCGCTTGCCTTGCAACGAAGCGCAAGAATAGCGGCTTCGAACTTCGTGGCTCAACCATCACAGGTAGAGCCTCTGATATCACAACAAACGACGCATCTGTCCAAAGGCGTCAACTCGATATGTAGCAAACCCATCATTAGCGCCTTTAGATTGCATAGATTCTGGGAATCCCTATTGTACTGCGCTTTGAGGGTCTCATATTGCACTGAGGATTTAAAAAAAAAATTACCATTACGCAGCAAGGCTAAGTGTGCCTACCGTTTCTGGTCACACGGCTTTCATGGACATGGTTTCTTTTCGCCGCTCGATTTTCAGATGGCAAGAGTTCGACATTCTCGGTGGACGTTTGAGCTTCATAAGCTACGCTAACGAGCAGGTTGTTACTGCATGTTAGAGCGGTGATCTGTTAGCCGTCCGAAATTTAATGGAAGATGGGAAGGCAACACCCGCCGACGTATCGCGCCATGGCTTTTCGCTACTTTGGGTATGTCGTCGAAATTTCGACCCCATTGATCGTTAGCTGATCACCCCAGTATGCGGCCCAAAGTGGTCGACAGAATTGTCAAAATACCTGATCGACAACTGTGCACCAGTCCTGCTGTAAGTCCTCGCCAGGATCTGCGCACATCCACTCGAACTAACACCAGATACGGCAGCCTTCTCCTCTTCGCCGCCCTCTGGATACAGCCGAACATAGCCAGACTCTGCTTCAGTCACGGCGTTGACGCTGACTACATCGTCTCCGACGGTATAACCGCGCTGATGCCATTATATCATGTCGACTGCAAACCCTTGGACCAAACCGAGTTCATCGACCTCCTCGCCTGCAATTCTTACACTGAGGTCGACCGTCAGGATGCCAGTGGATGGTCGGCGCTACATAGAGCTGCTGCGTTCGGCACGTGCCAGGATGTTAAAAAAGGTCGTGTGTCTGGGAGCTTCAACGTCTACACAGACGTATAACCTGGGCTGGAACGCGCTGTTTTGTGCCGTGTGCCATAATAGCTTCGACACCTTGCAACAGCTGTGGGGCTGCTATGACAAGCCTCACTAGGTGACAGACTTACGCGGATGGAATCTACTCCATGTAGCTGTGGGAGCAGGTAATTTCGAGGCGATTCCGTTTTTCGTGCAGCATTCTGTTGGCCCGGAGGCTAAGAGTAATGCAACCAGTCGGGCTGTTCTTCGTCTTCTTGAACATGAGCGGGTGACACCTAGCCAGGTTGCGAGGATATATGGGGAGGAGTCATATCGCGTCTGGTGCGAGGCAATGCGGTCATGCGGAAGAGCAGCGGATCCGTCGTTCGATGATGTAGAATGGAGCACCGAAGACGAGGACTCGCATATTGGGTACGGCGGGTGCGAATGTTGTGATGTGTGGGAGTTTTGATAGATGGCGATATCATTTCTCTCGCACCACCGATTTTCTCGATATGCGGCGTCTTTTGGGAACACTTGAAACCTCGTCCCTTCTCTTCTAAGAACCATCTTACCATACTTACACAACTTCAAAGCGCTGTGCAACGGACGGATACACTACCGAAAATGTCACAAATGCTTCGCACAGTTGAAATCGGAATAGATGTGCAGGACCACCTATGACAGAAGAGCACTAGTAGGCAAATCGAGAACGATGGATACGCTTGCAATATAGTTCGCTTTCATTCCCTTCTCAGAGATTGCGCCTTTTCAACAGGACGGGAGCCGTGTCACCTACTGAATTGCATCGCTGCAATAGCAACGCGTGCAAACATATCTCATTACTCTTCCGTCACACTACTATCTACGAAGCGCAAACAAGCTTTACGCAACAGTCATCCTCCGGCCAGCGACGCACTTCTTCAAGGAGATGCCGCTACCCATTGGTGAGCGGGGTATGGCTGTTTTAGCTTTGCTTTAAGCTAATACACCGCAGGTTGAGAAACCGAGCCGAGGCGCTAATCCTTCCCTGTGACACAAATTGGCAGCGGAAATATTTTCATCAGGCGGTCTTGACTATGTATATCCTACCACCATAGGCGCTGCTGTGAGCTCTTTCTCGTTTTGAGTGACGATTTACGCGTGAATGATATCGTGTGGACAGCTCTCGACCTTTGAGGTTCCGAGGAGGCTGTGGTGGAAAAAAAAGGACATTGTAACGCTGGTCGCTGGGAGTGCCAGCACTGGCGCTCATGGACACGGGGAATGAGAATTGTATAAGCAGTTAGCTCGAGGTACCAGCAATAGACAGGAAATACTTCGCATTTTCACCAAGGAAATCAAAAAATAAAGGTGAGGCCACGATAGCCAGAGAGCAGGGGTTGACTTGGTGTAAGACTTTTTTTTTTTTTTAATTCTTTTGCTAGATAGGGAAATAAATGCGTAGAATTGTCAGGCTTGCTTCACCCATTTCCAATCCTTGCACTCGAAGTTGGCATAGCACCTAAACTCATTGCTCAGCCCTTTCGCGTGCCTGACTTCGAATGTCGTTGTCCGCGTCCCGACTTTGGAGTATAGTTTCGTGATTAGGGTTTCCATACGTTCTCCCGTGCAGACGATTAGTTTCAACGAGGCTTCGTCCCATGACTTTGCTAGCCACCGTACCGTCAACGCAGCTATATCCCGTCAACTAAATTGCACCTGAAGGTATGAAGAGAGTGGAAGTACCTTTCGTCTGACAGTCCTGGCTCAAGAAAGGCGGATCACATATTATACGGTCGAACGATCCCTTCAGGTCCACCGGTAGCTTGAGTGGCTGCTCGAAATCGTAAGGCTCGAACTCTTTGAAGACGTTGAAACGGGTGTCGTATTCGAGCAGCGTCATCTTCGGTCTCGCCGTGTACTCTCCAGAATTCTGCATCCTCGTCAGCTCCCCAGAGATCGCCTTGAAAACCTGGCCAACGCACCAACAAGTTCTTGAGCTGTATAAAGGTACTAGGCGCCGACACAACCGCTATCCTAGTATCGTCCGTCGCCCCATCGAGCAAGTGCCGTGCAAGTGTCGTCGCCGTGTCGTCGCAGTACTTTATGGTCGTAAGAGTGTGCCACGGGTTTGGAGAGCGAGTGGATATTTGTGTACCCAGAATTGGCTGGCGTTCCAGTCTTCCGTAAACGCTTCCATGCTCAACTTTCCCTTGAATTCATCTTCAGCCTGCGTCTTCAGGTCTTCGAATTGCTTCTCCCTCGCATCGCGTTCGCCGTAGAATTCCTTCAGCGCTTCTAGTGCACCGGCTGAGAGCTGACTTCTTTGCTTAGTCGCGTACCTCGTATGAGTATGTGGGACTTACATCGGTCCATCATCGTTCTCCATGGTCATTACAGCACCTTGGTGTTGCGTCAAGTGGGGTGCTCCCGACGGTAACAATTTCATCGCGAAAGATGCCCCTCGGTCTTATCGATAAGGGTCGCTCTAAACTCCGGTACCTCGGCCTGGCGGCCTCCCGCAGTGAGCAATACAAACATGCGTCTGCCATGGCGATTGCGTGCTCACTCCTTGTCGCACACACTGTACAACGCGTATTCCACCATGGTAGAGCCTCTAGCAGACCTCCCAAAAGTTGAGAGGCTGAGCAGCCGCGTGATCCGCGTGCTGGGCGGGAATCCAAGTAAAGTGCGTATTTTCACCCGCCAAACGCTGCTGCGCTGACAAGCTCCCAGTTCACGCTGCAAGGTACCGCTACGTGCCCACGCGCGCGCATCTTCCTTGTCTGAAACGCTCACATAGGCACGAACACGTACATCGTCGGCACGGGAGCGAAACGGCTCCTCATAGACACGGGCGAGGGCAAGCCCGAATGGTTCTCCTCGCTCAAATCCGTCCTCGCGGACGAGAACATCACCATCGACAAGACGCTCATATCGCACTGGCACCACGACCACACCGGCGGCGTGTCCGACCTCCTCGCGCACTCCCCATCCACGGCAGTCTATAAGCGCGACCCGAAAGACGGATGGCAGGACATCGTCGATGGGCAGACATTCACCACCGAGGGTGCGACGCTGCGCCCGTACTTTTGCCCCGGACACACGACGGATCACATGGCATTCGTACTAGAAGAAGAAAATGCAATGTTCACGGCAGACAACGTGCTCGGACAGGGCACAGCCGTGTTCGAGGACCTCGCGGTGTACATGAAGTCGCTCGAGGGCATGGGGACACAGTTCACGGGGCGCGCGTACCCGGGTCACGGGCCTGTCATTGAAGACGGCCCCGCAAAGGTGAGAGAGTATATTGCGCATCGGAAGCAGCGTGAGAAGCAGGTGTTGGATGTGCTAGGGCAGGAGAGCGAGGGTGGATGGACGGCTACGGAGATCGTGAAGGTGATTTATAAGGATTATCCAGAAGTGTTGTGGGCGCCGGCGGAAAAGGGCGTGTTGCAGATATTGAGCAAGTTGAAAGGGGAAGGCAAGGTTGTGGAGGGCGAGGGGGGCAGGTGGTCGCTGAGTGGGAGTGGGAAGGCAGCGTTGTAGCCCCACCATGGTGTGGGTGGGTGACGAATCAACGAATTATGCGATGATGCTATCGTTAGGCGTGTGCCCCGCTCTCTCCAGATGCGCATGACGAAGATTGTGCACTCTTCTCTGAGAGATGCGTGTATGTTGCTGGATATATCTTATCTAAATTTCAATTTTAGTATCGTCTCAACAGACATTGTGCCAGAGTGGTTAATGGGTTAGACTTGAATTACTTAATTCAGTCATCTAATGGCTTCGGCCTCGCAAGTTCGAATCTTGTCAATGTCGAACCACTCAATTCAACTTTTTGTCATCCTTCGTCACACATTTGTTTTTGGCTCTTTGGGCTCTACAATGCATACGCACGGCCTAGCCTGCCTGTCACTGTACCAATGCACAACGGATATGGCTTTGATTTTGAGATAGTTTTTGACACGTTTGCCCAACGTCTTCCTTTCCATAGGGAGCATGGTATCCATTGCTCATGTATGAATCCAGCTCAACTACCCCATTTGAATAGAAAGTGGACAACACCATCCTCCGCCCATCACCAACACGACATGATATACCCAACTTCCCTTTTCTCCTTCCTTACTACAACGTCACATGCTTTCAATCTACACCTCTATTCCATACAATCAAACCCCTCCCGCCCCGACTACTGCAGCACTGCACTCGTGCGCCTTACCATAGGTACCCACTGTTCAACAAATCCGCTATGCTTCTTAAAGCTTAATATGAGCCCTCGTTTCGCCGGTGAGCTTTGATGGACCGACCAACTCTAGCTGTGCAATGATCGTAAGCTTGTGTGCGTCCACGTTGAGTGGGACAGCTGGGGGCGCTAGCAGTGAGAAGATTTTGCATTCAGTATTTTCCGCTCCGCGTTTCTACTGCAGAAACCAGAAACCAGTCAAAAGGATTCAACAGTGCACATGGATCAGGGGCATAGCAGGTAGCTCATTTTGCTTCTGAAGATGATTTACTCTTAGTCTCGATCTACCTTGAATGACTGCGCTGCTCCAACGCGACCCTTATCCCGAGACGCATTTATTAGCAGGCTCTGGTCTCGTGGTTTCCCTTCCCCCATGCCTCCAACAGCCTCGAAGCTGACTCCGACGGTCTGGTAGGCTACGCAACAACCATCCGACCCTTCTAAGCAGCCTACGATGTCAGGCTGCCGTCTCGATGTAAGTAACCACCTCAACCGTCCTCCAACTACATTCTGTTTGCCCACACCTCGCGTCCGACGCACTAACTTTCACCCTCGTCCCAGACCTCACCCAGCTCCATGCTATTCTCGAGTCCCCGAAAGGCGCCATCCATATTGGACATCGCGTTTTCGCTATCCGGCATCGCCCATACGCCCCCGTCGCTGCACGCCATCGTGCACGCATCATAGTAACTCAACTGAGCTAAGCCGATCATCGAAACATGCTCTACCGCGTAGCTGAGTGAAGTCTCGCAGGGCCCGTCAAACAGATTATCGACGCCAGTACTGGGGAGAGGAGCCGCTCCGCCGTCTGATCAAGCCGTATAAAGACATGTCGGTAGGCAACATCCTCTGGTACCGATATTTCTTGCGAGGCAGTGTGACGTGAGAATAAAACTGCTGGCCAAGGCCCTTGCCTCATTTTCTGTTATCTTCATTTCATATCATCTTCCCCTGCTCATAGGCCGGATGCGGCAGCGGATCCGAAATCCCATAATTGCCGTAGAAATCAATCATGCTCTTCCTCTTACTCTGCATTGCCTCTTCCAAATCCTGCGAGACAAAAATCTCCATGCCGCCACTCTGCTCGGTGCCCGTGTCTTCGCACGAGAGCTTGTAGCCCACGCCAGCAGACAGGTTGGGCGACATGACAGTCGACTTGTTAGTGCGCAAGATGCGTAGCCAGCGCGACTCAGCGTGGCGCTTGAAGACGTCTTCCAAGTCGAAGAGGTCCTGCATCGAGAGCATGTAGTGTTTTCCCGAGCGCAGCTTCCAGAAGAAGAGCACGCTGAGTTCGATGTTCTCTACGGCTTCCAGGGAGGTTAGTAATGTGTCCATGGTCTTCATGAGGTCTTTGGCAATGCGGATTTGGTCGTCGATGCTATCGTTTTTGGAAATCACGGTGTAGTTCCACTCCACGTAGAAACGAACGTGCGTGACGAACTTGAGCATCAGTAGCTTCAGGATGTGTGGCGAATATTCGAAGCGCCCGTCGCTCCCTCGCGTGTTGCGCAGCTCAGCATGGAGGGTAAGTTTGCTACGTCGAAAGTACCTTTGCAAAATTTCGTTCCGTAACTGGCGATTGATGAGTTGTAAATCAGGATGTAATCTCTGGGTTTTGGAAACGCCATGAGCGTAGCCGAAGATGTCGTGTCGCCAGGGTTCGTGCACCATGTCTGCTCCCCACAGGCACGTATGGAGTTCAGGTCGCTGGGGACTGCAGGTATCGGGCAGTGCAAAGTCGAATATTCGGTCTCGTAGTTCCTTCGGTAGTGCAAGTAGGTTGGAGCTCAATTCTCTGGGATTCAGATCCAACAACATTTCCAGTTCGCGGAGCAGCATACTTTGCCGCTGCACGGAAAAATCCTCGCTGCCATTGGACATGATAGAGAGTTTCTTTTCGCTCATGGTGTCGGTTCGAAGGTTGCGAAATGCCGTTCAGCTGACAACGATGCTAGCTCAATTGGTCGTTATAGAGAGCGGTATTAATGGACGTGAAGGGCAAAGTAGCGTCTGCCTTCCAAGGAACGTGGGAAATTGTTGAAACGGGATCGTGCTACCTTTCTGCGCGCAAAGTAGGATTTTGATGGTGTCGTGGAGCTTCACGAGGACACAAAAGAAAGCTGAGCGAGTCATTGGTGGACGCTTCGGCGGTTGGCTGCAGGGGGTCGATCAATGTGGCTGACCAACGAGGTGTCACGTGCGATTTGTGGCGACTCGTGCTCGAGTTTCGGTAGGGTTTTACGCTTGGCAGTTGCGACAGCTTCAGCCTCGCCATGCTTACTCGGCCCAAACAGTCGAGTTCGATTTCTCTCCGAGAAAGACCGTGCTATGCACGGCCCCACACGCTCAACAATAATACTAGCTCAATGACACCACCTACCTGCAGCACCTCCCCACAACGTCAAATCACGCTCAATTTACGTGCAATAAAATGCCTAAAGTCAAGAACAAAGTATCCCAGTACACTGGCGAGTGTCAGAGTGTTAGCGACGCCGTTGCGGAGCTGCGCATGTTAACGCGACCTAACGTTGCCGCATACCTTAAGAATTGTAGCATTAACCACCTGCGCTAGCGCGTCTATCGCGCCCTATAAGGCTATAATAATAAGTTAACGCGCCCTCTTATAAATAAGAGACTCTTTATAAAGCAAGACCTCGCCCTTAAACACTTTTATAACGCGATTAATAACGTTAAATTTAGTATTATAAGAGAGATCATGTAGTAGTAGGTAGACGTATTACTTATAAAATATATAAAGGTACTAATAACTTACTATATATTAGTATTAACTAGGTATCTTACTAACTTAAAGTCTATATAAAATATTATAAAATAAAAGTAAAGCTAATTAACTTAGCTTATAAGCTAGTATAGTTACTAAATGCCCTTTTTAAATAGTTTTAAAAGTTTTAAAAAACGTATTAACGCCTAAAAATTATAAATATAAACACTTATAATATAGATAAGACTAAGATCTAAATTAGTATTATAAAGGATAGTTACGTATATATAAAATATAAGTAAAAGGTCTTAATACCTACTATAATAAATTAAAAGCTTATATTACTTACTAAGCATATTTTTATAGTTAGTATATTAATCCTCCCTATACTTATAATAAAGATAAAAATAAATTTATAGTAATAAATAATTAGTTTACCTAATAATTATTTTATAAATATTACTAATAGTAGCTATACTAATAATAAGACTACTATTAACTAAACCAAGCACTTTAATAAGATAATAGCTATTAATACTTTACTATAGACCTAAAGGCTACTCTTTATAAATAAGTATAAGTTATACTTAATAGCAAAATTTATAAAAATTTATAAAAGTCTTTAAATATAATTTTACGCTTTCCCTTTTATATATAACTTACCTTTTATAGCTTTTAGACATAGGCTATTTTTAGCTTCTAAAGTAGTATTATAGCTAGATACTTAACTAGGCCTTATATATAAGCTTTATTAATATATATTACTTTAATTTTTTATTAATTTTTTTATAAATTAGAGGGCGCGCGTTTAAAGAAAATATAATTAAAAGTAGCTAGCGTAAAATAGGCCTTACGCCCTTCCGCCTAGCGCAGGCAATCGAGCCTCTAAGGGCTGCAGAGGCTAGCAGGGGTGAAAATAAGGCCGTGGAGGAGGTGGTGGACGTGCAGAGATACCTGACACCAGAGGTAGAGAGCTCTGGCGAGGAGGAGGACGAGTACAGGCACATGCCTGTGCTCAGGAGACATCATCGTCTGTTAACGGACTGGCGTATTTCAGGAGCTATGAGACGCTTGCAACGTCTTGATAAATCCCGCTCACTTAGTCCTTGGAAAGTCGGCAGGTGCAAGCGGCACTGCGCTACCGTGCCGAGACAGTCAGTGCGCCGCGACAGTCAGCGCGCCACCCAACAATAAGACGCCCCAACTTTGACACGCAGCATCTCCACCAATATAGACCTAATCAAGGCGGTAATTACTATAATTAAATTACAAAGACTTAGAGAAACCTTATAAAGGAAAATCGCGAAAGAGTTTAGTATTTTATAATTTATATTAACGCGCTAGTATAGATGCGCTAAATATACCTTACTAAATCTTTACTAAAGTTACTAAAATCTTAGCTAATAATAAAAAAGGAGTTTTTATAATATATTAAATGCCTTACTAAACGTAGCCTTCCTTTTATATAGCGAATCCTATAGAGCTTTACCTTTACTATTACTAAAAAAAAAATATTTTTATATAATAAGTTAATTACTTTATTAGGCGTAACGCTAAATCTTTAATATTATAATAAATAGTGTTATAAGGTGCTCTCGCTTAGTCTAGTCTAAGTTAAGGTAGTAAGGTGATAAGGCGTCTCACGGATTATTTAGTAATAACATGTTTTATAAGCGAGCGGCCCATACAAGCGAGCGGCCCACCCCACCAACTTTTTGCAGCATATAAACTTCTACCTACTATGGCGCCCCTAATTTAGGCCTAACTAGCCTCTACTAAGGCTAATATACACCTTGCAATCTTAGCTATTAATTAAAACTAAATTTAGTTTATAAGAGGTGTAGTATATATATTTACTATCCCCTAAATAACGCTCTAACGCTAATGCGCTAGAATTACTGCGTAACGTAATTACTAGCCTAAATTAAAGAAGCTTACTAAGATAGAAGAGGAGGTAATTATTAGGTATATACTTAACCTAGATTCGCGAAGATTTCTGCCCACGCTAAGTGCTGTGCAAGATATGGCGGATAAGCTACTCGCTAAGCAAGGCGCTAGATAGGTTAGTAAGCAGTAGCCGCGCAACTTTATTAAGCAAATAGATTATCTTACTACACGATTTAATTAACTATATAATTAGCAGAGAGCTCTATGTAAGGATTTAGATGCTATTAGAGCTTAGTTTAAGCTTATAGCGCACATAAAGGCTACCTATAGTATCTATAATAAAGATACCTATAACTTTAACTAGACTAGTTTTATAATAGGCAAGATATTATCTTAGCTTGTTATTACAGGCTTAAAGAGACGCGGCAGGCTAAAGGCTATTTAGCTAGGCAATTATAGGTAGACTATAGCAATCTATAGAATTAGCGCTACTAGCTAGGCAATCCCGCCCTTTATTATCTTCGCTAGCTAGTATTACCTCTCTGCCTAGTACCAGGACGATAATATACCGCGCGACTAGGCTTTCGCTGTTAGTAATAATAGCTAGACTACTAATAAGCTTAGAGTAGAGTAGCTAAGGCACTTTATTAAGTATATAGTAAAGTATAGGGTAGGCGCGCGCTAGCTACTTATACTTAATAGCTATAAGAGCTATAACTCGCTCGAATTTTAAAAGCTCTATAAGGAGAATAATATCTATACTTTTTATATGCCACCACATTCGTTGCACCTCTTATAGCTACTTAATATTAACTACTTTTCGCCGTTAAAGCGCGCGTATAGCTACTAGATTAAGAGCCTAATGCGCGACTATATTAATTATATTACGAAGCTAGAGTTCTTACTAGCCTTCTACGCAGCCTATAAGTAGTTAATTATAAAGGAAAATATCTACGCAAGCTTTTAAGGCGCTAGCCTAGTCCTATATAACCTAGAGGCGGTAATATTAAAGCTTAGTATTAAGCTTTATACGCTAACGCCGCCTCTACTAAAGGTTACCCTTTAAGAAGCTAAAACACTAAGTAACGCGCGCGAGCTAGAAGCTTAATTAATATTAATTCGTAATAGAATTTAAAGGTATAAGAGCTTATTACTTCCTTTTATTATTATAGCGCTTAATTAGCTTAAAAAGGGCGCTAAGGTAATAGCTCACGAAAGTACGCTTATACGCGATCGGATCGCGAGGCTTAAGAAGGCTAATAAGGCCGCTATAACGCGTAAATAGCGTAAAAAGAAGCGGATCTAGAGGCAGGGTACCTTAATAAAGGCAGAAGCAGAGAAGATTATCGCTTAAAAGGATATTAAGTAGCAGATAGAGGTAGAAATACGTTAAGATAAGGCGCGATCAGGTGCTAATTAGTAGGCTTTAACACGCTACAGCCGCTGCAAGAAGACTGGCTATAACATGCAAACATGTAAGAACAATATTATAGATACTATTTAATCTAGTATAGCAATTATATACTAATATCTTATTGTGTTGTTAAGATAGGTTGCTGTAAAGGTATAAAAAGTTGGTAGGGTGGGCCGCTCGCTTGTATGGGCCGCTCGCTTATAAAACACGTTACAAGTTAATGCGACAACGTAGCGCGTATGTCACGAGACCAACGCGTAGAGATGTCTGGGCCTAGGTAGGCTAGATCGATATACTGCGTTCGGTATCTACGTGTAGGTACAAGACGTTGGATAAGGAAGAAAGGTCTTCTGCCCCTATCCAACGTGGATCTATCTATCTCGCTTGGCCAGGTGCTAGTACCTAGATGGCTAGCGTCGTGTCTAACTAATTAGAAGTAAGCTTCGGGGTATAGGCCATCAGACCTTTGGCTCCCGAAGTACAAGTTTAGAGGTAGAAGCCTAGCTTCTAACTCTCGTCCGTCTATCGACATACTGTCGTTGACAGTATGTCTAGGCTGTCAGGTTGCCTAGGAGGTTACCGTGACAGCGTAGTTATATAACCTAATCTTATAAGAATAAAATAACTATTAGTCTATATAAGAGAACGTACTCACACAGAAGATATATAAGTTAACTATAAGGAAAAAAATATTAGAAGAATTATTATATTATATACTAGTTTATTTAATTTTTTATTTTTAAGTAATTTAACGATTGTCCTCTTTCTTAGCGGATTATATTTAATCTAGCATTAAAGCTAGTTCTTAGCGGATCGTGATTACGTAACCCTTACTAACTTAAGTGGCCTCGCGAGTCCTCGCAGGCTAGCTGTAGTATAATATTATCCACCTCCCCCTATCTATTTTTAGTTATAGTAGTACTATAGTCTAGGTTCTTTAAGCTCGTAATAAATAGCTAGTATTAATAGTAATTACTATAAAGCTAATTCCTTAGTTAAATATAGGCTTTACTTTAAGCTTCTATAGCAAAATATTAGGTAGTATTTGATCGAGACTTAGTATATACATAATATAGACAAGAAAGGCTGCCTGCTTGGCATTACCTTCCGCTTAAAGAGGATCTTGAATAGACCCCTGTATTAGAGCAAGGCTGCGAGGCAGGCTATCTAGAATGGCAGCCGTAAGTGGATATCGCTTATAGCCTATATATACGCCGACGGATCTGTCCTAGATCTAACTCTAATTTATTAGACTACCACTATAAATATATAATTAAGTTAGGTCGAGGATCTTAATCCTAAATACTATAAGGTCTTTATTACTATATCTAAATTTAAGTAATTAGATAGGCCTTATATAGATATAATAAGTATTTAATTACCTTATAAAAGCTAAAACTAGATAATTCTATTAACTATTATTTCTTAATAGCTATAAATCTTATATTACTATAGATTTTATTAACTATTATAATTATAATAAGATCCGGTTAGCTATCTATGTACTATATTTAACCTATACATTATAGCCTCTAGATATTTATATATTTAAGCCTCTATTAACTACATATTTAAATAAGCTATTAGCCTTTCTATAAAATAGCTAGGGGCTAGCTTTTATTACTAAGAAAGACTTTTTTAGCCTATTCTAAAAGGTTTAAATTAATACTATAAGGTAGCTATTAATACTTTAGGCTTTTAAAGCTACTAGTACCTCCCCCTTAGATCTAACGACTATCTTTCATAAATTTAATTAGGCTTAGCTATTTAAGTAATAATTATAAAAGAACTTAACTTTAGGACTTAGCACTTTAAATTAGAGAAAGATTAATTAGCTACTAAAGACTACTATTAATATAAAAGGTACTAATAAGCCTAAAGTGCTAAGTTAAATAGTATACTTAATTTTATATAAAAGTAACTTTTAAAGCATAATAATAAAGGCCTATAAAAGGCTCCAGTAACGAAAAAAAAAGCTTAAAGTATAATAAGCCTTTACTTTTCACTTAGCTAGATAAGTATTATAGTAGAGAAATTTTTTTATTACCTTATAGCGTATAGTAGGCACATAATTATTAATATAAAAAAATACTAAAGTGTAATAATTATAGCTTTAATAAAGTAAGTAAGTAGAGGCCCGTCGGGCTAATTAGTAACTTAAAATAAGACTACTTTAGGAGAAGCGTGTTACTTAAATAATTATTAAAAATATACGCGTAAAGTAAAGGGCTAATAAAGCTATTAAATAATACTTTAAATAATAGGCCTATAAGGTATAAAGGTAGCTCTAGAATTATATTAAATTATTTAAAAAGAAAAAAAAAAGGCCTTAAAGTCTTTTAATAATTTTTTTTTAAAAAAAAAATAGCCTTAGCGTAAGGCTATAGATATTAATAAGCCTTTATTTATTACTTTTGCCTTATAGTCGCGCAGAGGCTAAATTATTAAGATACTAAATAAATATTAATAATTTAAGTAGCTAATAATTATTTACAGTCTTTAGTAACCCTAAATCCAGAAAATATTATAATATTATTAATTGTGGGTGGCTTAGTAGCCTCATGTTGCTGGCCGAGCAATCATGTTGGGGTGGCGCGCTGACTGTCGCGGCGCACTGACTGTCGCGGCACGGTACCGTGTCCGTGCGCGTGATGCGCCGGTTCGCGTGATGCGCCACCCTTATTAAATTACCCAAACTTTAACACGCGACAACTCCACCAACATGGCTCTAATTAATAACGCGCTTGTAGAGCTAGAATCGCTAGAACCTGGAGAAGAATATTCCTACAGAAAGATTGCTGCCAA
Organism: Bimuria novae-zelandiae CBS 107.79; assembly: GCA_010015655.1. Taxonomy (NCBI): domain Eukaryota; kingdom Fungi; phylum Ascomycota; class Dothideomycetes; order Pleosporales; family Didymosphaeriaceae; genus Bimuria; species Bimuria novae-zelandiae. The sequence goes on along the minus strand of ML976664.1, from coordinate 1,217,814 downwards.
GTATGGTGTTGTACGATCTACGTTAACCCAAAGGCATTAGGGTCTAGTGCGCCCTGCATAGGTTAAGAACACTAACTAGTAAAAACTCACCCTATAGCAAGAGGAGGAGCTTGTATAATATATTAAAGGACTTATAGAGAGACACCTACCTCCTACTAGGGAGATAATACAGAATTTCGCCTCTATAATAGTAAAGGAGCTAGTTAGCGAGAGCTAGGTTACTTGCTTTATTAACTAATACAGTGCCTATCTTATCTCTTAATAGATAATTAGCATGGATAGCAATCGCTATAAAGCTAATTTAGAAGATAAATATCGCCTCTACTTTAACTTTCTACATGGCAAGATTAATTAATATAAGATAGATCCTCGTTATACTTATAATATAGATGAAAAAGGCTTCCTAATTAGAATTATTAGTAGATTAAAGAGGATATTTAGCAGATAAATATAGGAGAACAAGGAGGTTAAAGCATCACTCTAAGATGGTAATCGCGTATGGATCACGCTCCTGGCATATATCTGCGCTGATGGATTAGCTCTGCCACTAAGCCTTATCTATGAGGCTGCCAACAAGGGCATCTAATCGACCTGGGTAGAGGATATTAAGGCAGGAGAACATGAAGTCTTTATTACCTTATCATCCTCTAGCTGGACGAACAACGATATTAGGCTTGCCTGGCTTAAACAGGTGTTTAATCGCTGTACAAAAGAGAAGGCCTAACGATTATACTAACTCCTAGTCTTAGATAGCCATGGATCCTATATTACTATAGATTTTATTAATTATTATAATTAAAATAGGATCCTCCTTGCTATCCTGCCACCTTATTCGACTTATACACTTTAGCCACTCGATATTGCGATGTTTAAGCCTCTATTAATAGCCTACTTAGTAGAGCTCTTAAAACACCTCTATAGAAGCCAGGCTCTAGCTTCTATTATTAAAGGTAACTTCTTCCCCCTATTCTAGAATGCATAGAAGGCCTCCTTTAAGGAATTAACTATCCTTAGCTTATTTAGAGTAATAAGTATATCACCACCTAATCCTACTCCTATCCTTAATAGGTTCGCCTATAATTAGGACTTAGGCAATAGCTCCTTATCAGGATTTAGTAATTATAACTAAAGAAAGATAGATAGGCTAGTGCGATTAGTAGTTAAGGATTAGGGTAGTTATAATACTAAGAAGCTACGCTAATTACTTTATTACTTATCTGTTTAAAATAAGCTACTTAAGCATGAGATAGATAGGATTAAGCAGGTACTATTTACTAAGTAGAAGCGTAAAAAGAAGGGCAAGACTCTAGACCTCTAGCAGCGCTAAGAGTATTATAGTAGAGTAGTCTTCTAGTCACCTAGAAAGGTAAGGGAGGCACGTACACGTCAATCTATTAAGGAGCAGGAGGAGAAGGAGCAACAGCTTTAAAAAGTAAATAAAGTAGAGCTAAAGAAGGCAGCTAAGCTATATAAGGAGAAGATTTAGTAGGAAAAGCGTACTGCGCGGGAGGAGGCTAAGAAGGAGAAGGAGAAGGAGAGGGCTGAAAAGGCAGCTTAGCGCGCCGCCCAGAAGTCTGCCCGCGACGCTGAAAAAGCTCTACAACTACCCTAAAAGGGTAAGAGGAAGGCCTTACAGGCACCTCTACAGACCAGAAAGCGTCAGAAACGTGTTGTTAATGCTCTAGATACTGGGGAGGCCTTAGAGGGCGTATCTGCCGCCCCAGCGATCTCTACGCGCCGCGGCCGCAATGTCAAGCTTCTAGATAGATATTAATAGTGCAAATTAATCGCAGCTATTAACTTCATACTCCGCCAGAAAATCTTATAATAATATTAATTGTGGGTGGCTTAATAGCCTCGTTTTTACATAAACTGTTTTTAATAAGGGTAGCGCATCACGCGAACCGGCGCATCACGCGCACGGACACGGTACCGTGTCTGTGCGCGTGCCGAGCCACTTCGCGTGCCGAGCCACTTCGCGTGCCGAGCCACTTCGCGTGCCGAGCCACTTCGCGTGCCGAGCCACTTCGCGTGCCGAGCCACCCAACACCAAACGACTGAATGACTCCCTAACTTTGACGCGTCGTAACTCCATCAATATAGCGGCAATTGAAGATGCGATTGAAGCTATTCAATCTTTAGATCTAGGAGAAAAATTCTCGTACAGAAAAATAGCTGCTACCTATGGTGTTGATAGGACTACGTTGTCCCGAAGACACAAGCGCGTTCAGGCCCCAAATAAAGCCAAGAATATTAACCAGCAGAAACTTAACCCACAACAAGAGGAGGAGCTTATACGATATATTAAAAGACTTACAGAGAGACATACACCTCCTACTAGAGAGATAATACGGAACTTTGCCTCTATAATAGCGAAAGAGCTAGTTAGCGAGAGCTAGGTTACGCGCTTTATTAACCGACACAGCATTTATCTTATCTCACGATAGATAGTTAGGATGGATAGCAATCGCCATAACGCTAATTTAGTAGATAAATATTACTACTTTTTTAACCTTTTACATAGCAAGATAGATTAATATCGCATAGATCCTCGTTATATTTATAATATAGATAAAAAAGGCTGCCTAATCGGTATCGTTAGTAAATCAAAGAGGATATTTAGCAAACGAATATAGGAGAAGAAGGAGGTTAGGGCATTACTCTAGGATAGTAATCGCGCGTGGATTACGCTCCTGGCATGTATCTGCGCTAATAGATCAGCTCTACCGCCAAGCCTCATCTATGAGGCTGCCAACAAGGGCATTCAATCAAGCTAGGTAGAGGATATCAAGGCAGGATATCATGAAGTTTTTATTACCTTATTACCCTCTGGCTGGACAAACAACGATATCGGGCTTGCCTAGCTTAAACAAGTGTTCGATCGCTGTACAAAAGAGAAGACTCGACGATTATATTAACTTTTAATTATAGATGGCCACGGATCTTATGTTACTATAGACTTTATTAACTATTATAATTAGAATAGGATCCTGCTTACTATCCTGCCTCCCTATTTAACTTATACGCTTTAGCTACTTAACGTTGCAATGTTTAAGCCTCTATTAATAGCCTACTTAGCAGAGCTATCACAATACCTTAATAGAAGCTAAGGCCTAGCTTCTATCACTAAAGGCGACTTCTTCCCCCTATTCTAGAATGCGTGGAAGGCCTCCTTTAGGGAATTAACTATCCTTAGCTCTTTTAGAATAATAGGTATATCGTCACCTAATCCTTATCCTATCCTTAATAGGTTCACCTATAATTAAGAACTAGGCGATAGCTCTTTATTAGGGCTTAGTAATTATAACTAAAGAAAGATAGATAGGCTTCTACAATCTACGGTTAAGGATTAGGGTAGTAAAGATATATAGAAGCTTCGTTAATCGCTCTACCACCTATCTGCCTAAAATAAGCTGCTCCACCATGAGAATAATAGGCTAAGGCAGACGCTATTAATAAAGCAGAAGCGTAAGAAGAAGGGCAAGACTCTAGATCTTTAATAGCGTTAAGAGTACTATAGTAGATCAGTCTTCTGGTTACTAAGGAAGACGAGGGAGGCAAATATTTGTTAATCTATTAAAGAGTAGAAGGATAAGTAGTAGTAGCTTTAAAAAGTAAAGGCAGTAGAGCTAAAGAAGGCAGCTAAGCTATATAAGGAGAAAATGTAGTAGGAAAAGCGTGCTGCGCGAGAGGCAGCTAAGAAGGCGAAGGAGAAAGAGAGAGCTAAAAAGGCAGCTTAGCGCGCTGCCCAGAAGCCTGCCTACGACGCAGAAAAAGCTCTACAGCCATCCCAAAGGAGTAAGAGAAAAGCTTCTCAGCCATCTCTACTAAGCAGAAAGCGTCAGAAACGTGGTGTTGATGCTCTAGATGTTGGGGAGGCCTCAGAGGGCGCATCTACCACCCCAACTAGATCGACACGCCGGGGCCGCAATGTCAAGCTTCCTGATAGATATAAATAGTGCAAATTAATCGCAAGGATCGATATAGTGCTTCGCTAGAAAATCTCGTGATAAAATCAATCGTGGCTGGCTCTATAGCCCTATTCTTGCACGAGCTGTTATGGTGTTGGGTGGCACGCGGTAAACGAAAAATCGCGCACACTAAAACAACGCTAGTCCACCCCCGCCATGCAACACTCTGCAGCCACCTTTTTACATAAAAATAAAACTCCACACGCTATACTACTTTACAATAATATTTTGCTACGTAATTAATTAGATAGCCTAATTACCTAATAACCCCTATTTAAACACGCTAAAAAAGTCGCGGATTAAAGGTGCCTATAAGTTTATAGATTTCCGCCGCATACCCTACTATTATAACGATATTTTTAGCTATTACGGCGTGAAACGCCGCCGGGGCTGGGAGATACTTACTAAGGACAATATAGAGGCTAATAGGACCTATTATAATAGTATATTAACGGCGGAGAAGCGCGGCAGACCCTTAAAGCTATCTTTAGAGGACCTAGAGCGTGCTAATAAGTATTTATAAGACCTAGAATAGGACGCCCGCGTCCTTACATAGAAGTAGCTAGCATATAAATTAGATCTTAGCGTTAGCGGCAAGACCCTTAAGGAGCATCTTTACACTATATATTACTTAAAATGCGTTACTTATAATAAAGGCTAGGTCTCCTAGCGCGTTATAAAGCTCCGCGTTAAGTACTCTACTATTATGCTTAAAAAGTACCTTAATAAGAAGGACTAGCGCCGCGTACGCTTCTCTAACAAGGTACACTAGAGTATAGGGCCTAAGGGCAAGATAAGGATTATTAGAAAACCTAGAGAGCGCTACTATCGCAATTATATATAATATATATTAAATTACAACGACGAGAAGACTCTAGAGCGCTAGCACTTATAGGCTACTATAGGCTTTAATTTTAAAAGCAACTTATACTTTTATAATATCTTAGGTAATAAAAATAGCAAGATAAGCTTTAAGGTATACCGCGACGCGATCCTTAAGCGTATTATTAAGCTATAGATTTTACGCGGCGACGACTTCGTGCTAAAGGAAGATAACAACTCTAGCTATAAGATAGGTAAATCCTCTAATAATATTATTTATAATTAGAAGAAAACTTATAGCTTAAAGTCTTACTTTAACTATACACACTTACCTAATTTAGTACTTATAGAAAATTGCTGGCAGCCTCTAAAGCAGTATCTTAAAAGGTTTCCCTATTAAGACGTCTTTAAAATAAGAGACCTCGTAATTAAAGGCTAGTAATTAATTAGCTAAAAGTTTATAAATAAGCGTGTTAATAGCATGCCGCAAAGGCTGCAAGACTACTATAACTCTAGCAGAGAAATTACAGGTTATTAAGCTTAACACTAAACAAAAGTTATATATATACAGATCTACATATAAAGCAAGCCTCACGGTGCGATTTAGCGTCGAAATCGATTTAATATGGCTCGAATTTCGACTTTGTAGGGCAAATGTATGGGTGACAAAAAGCTGACTCATCTAGTTTGGTGTGCGCGATTTTTCGTTTACCGCGTGGGTGGCTCGTCACGCGAAGTGGCTCGGCACGCGCACAGACACGGTACCCTGCCGAGACAGTTAGTGCGCCGCGACACTAACGCGCCACCCCAACACCAGCACCGCAGCTAGCAACATAAGGCTATAGAGTTTTACATAAAAGCTTTTATCGCGAAATTTTCTAGAGTTAAGATTTTATAGAGCTATAGAAGATTACTAGCTAGTTAAATTATAGATATCTACTTAGTATTCTAATTATTTAGTTACTGCGCGATGCTGGCGCTAATAGCGTAGATATTACTATATTAACGCGTATAGATGCCGGCGTAGGCTTCTTCCTCTTTATAATTATATAAGTAGCTTTTAAAGCATTCTGGCTTCCCTTTTTAGTAATTTTAAGACGTTTTTAAAGTTATTATTAAGTCTTACGAGCCTGTTAATAAAGGCGTTACTTAGTAGTCTAATTAGCTTTTTCCTTAGCGCGCGTATTTTTAGCTACTACACGCGTAACACGCTTCTCCTATAGTAGATAAGCTTTAAGCTACCTATTTACTATCTAGATCTCTCTTTGCTCACTTTTCTGGAGTTGTAGTTGTTGCTTTTTAGCCTTTTATTGGCTGAGAGAATCGCGCGCCCTCTATACGTAGGCAGGTAATTAGAAAACAGATCCTCTATACTACTTATCTAGCTGCTTAAAAGGTAGAGTCCTGCCCTTTATTTAACGCCGTTTCTGGTTTGTGAGGGCCTCTCGTAGCCCCTAATTCTCATGCTCTAGGAGCTGCTTTTATATAGAGATTAAGTATATAGTGCGACTTAGCTTCTTAGCCTTATTACCTCCCCTTGTATCAACAACAACCTTTAAAAGCTAATTAATTTTGCGCCAATTAGACGCGCTAAGTACTAAAGTAGAGCTTTTACGTAATCTCTATTTTAGAGACTTATCTTTATTAAATTAACTAAGGATTAGTATAGGATCTGGCGGCGAGATACCTATATACTTAAAAGCTTTAGTAATTAATTGCGGCGTAACTAACGTTGTCTAGGCCTTTTAGAATAGTGTAAAGAAGTCTCTTTTAGCGATTGTTAATAGCCCCTAACTTTTATATAGGTATGCGGAGAGCTCGTCGGAGCAGGCAATAGAAAGAGACTTAAACACATAGATGTCTAGAGGCTATAGCATATAAGTAGCGTGAGGGGGAAATATTGTAAGGAAGATCTTTTTCTAATTATAGTAGTTAATAAAATCTATAGTAACGTGAGATCTATGCCTATTAAGGACTAAGAGTCGCCACTATCGTTAAGCCTTCTCTTTAGTACAGCGATTAAACACCTATTTTAGCTATTAAAGCCCTATCTCGTTGTTTAACCATCCAGAGGTTAATAAGGTGATAAAAACTCTATAAGAATTAACGTTAATTTCCTTAACCTAGCTTAATTATAGAGTCTTAGCGTTAGATTAATAGATTAGCGATAGATCAACAGTAGATCTATCGGCGCATATACATGCGATGAGCGAGATCCACTCACGACTGCCATCCTGAATAGATTGCCTCACTTGGCGACTCTTATATATAGGCCTGTCGAAGATCCTTTTTGACCTGCCGGTGATGCCGAGTAGGAAGCCTTTTTCGTCCATATTATAGGTATGCTAAGGCTCTATGCCATACTTTATAATTTTTTTATATAAAAGCTTAAAGTAGAGCCTATATCTTGCGCCTAAATCAGCGTTATAGTAATTACTATCTAGCCTAGTTGTCTATCGCGAGATTAGGGAGTTAGGGTAGCGCCTAATAAAGTAATTAACCTATTATATAGAGATATCCTTTTTAGTAATAATTAATATAAAATTTTAGATTATCTAACGCGTAGGGGGTAGACCTTTCTAAGTAAGACGCTATATATACTATAGGAGCTTAGATTCTTATTATTAGTTAAGATTTTGGCGAGTTTGTAGTAGCTGTGTGCGCGCCTGCATGGCGCGTCTATGCTGGCGCGTTAATGTTGACCGCATAACACCAAATTCTTCTGCAATTTTTCTATATAAGAAAGTTTCTCCAGGTTCTCGTGAGTCGATAGCGATGATTGCAGCCTCAATCGGATCCATATTGGTGGAGATGCGGCGCGTCAAAGTTGAGGTGCTACATCTGTTGGGGTGGCGCGTTAGTGTCGCGGCGCACTGACTGTCTCGGCAGGGTACCTTCCGTGCACAAAGCATGCGATTTGTGGATGCACAGTTGTGAATTTTATTGCAGCCACGCGCTTTTTGACAATTCTGCTGTCATGACAGCACTACGGAGACAATGCTGCAGACGAGGGCGCATCGAACGCTGGAGTAGTAGTAGTAGCTCAGAGCCGTTTCATATACTTCGTACACGGATGCTAGCAATCGATCGATACATCCATGGATCGCACTGGGTTCAGCGGAGGACAATAATGTAGAAGAGCCTGAGCGCTTCACGCCTATGACCGCGATGCACGACGAGGACAGTGCAGAGCAAGGCTATGAGTCGAAACAAAACTAGGCGTTTGGCGGGCTTCACGGCGAGGAAGCAAGCGCTGGATACCACGAGCATCATGTATGGACGTCTCTATATCCACCGGTATGTATTGCTATCCGCTTGCATACTCACGGGCTCAGTTGCAGCACGAACTAAGCTCTGCGTAGAAATACAGAAATCTTATCTAACCGTACAGATCCATGCGAACTTTCGAATTGCGCCTTCTCATCCCAATCTCCCAAAGGCTCTACTAACACCTCCGATATGTATCCATCCGTGTCTGGATCAGCGCAATAACCTCATCTCGGACCTGTACTATTCTCAGCTATCACTATACGGATGCGGTGCAAGAGGACTCACCTATGGAACTCGTTGTCTGCAGCGGCTTATTGCAACATACTTGCCACTTTTCTTCCTGAGCCAACGTCTGCCTGGCTTCTTGCACTGGTCGAGCTGGGAAAGATGCAGACTTAGGGACGATATTTCGTTGTTGCTCGGAACAAAAGTGGTCCATCTCAAGTCGTGTTGCCCGACAGTGGCCGATGCAGGTTCCGGCGTGGTGGACTAGTTCGATGCTATTCATGTTGTAATTTGCAAGCGAAGCCGAGAAGGAGTTCGTGAATTTTGATAAATAGAGTTGTTGTTGTATGTTGGTGGTTGAGCTTTGAATCTGATGAGCCGTTGAAGCCTTCTAAGAATGACATTATATAAAGCATAGACGATAAAACTCGTGTTAACAAAAGTCTCCTCATCAGCATACGATGAAGCTCATACAGGACTCGAGTACCGCATATCGCCATGTTGCACCGTATAGTGTCAGTATTGGGGTCGCACAGACAAACTTGCGGTGTGGCAACCGGCCGAGCTCACGGAATCACCCCATGTATCACCCAACCCCCAAGCGACGGCTTTTGCACAACGCCTTCCACTACTCTTCCCGTCGCGCTATGAAAAATTGATTCGCAACCTACCTTACTTCTTTACACTTCTAACGAAATCCAAGAACGCAGCCTGGCACTTATCCGCTGCTGTAACGTAGATCTCATGACCGACCGCATCCACGATTTCGAGCCTCGCGTTCGGTATCTGCTCAGCTAGTTTTCTCTGCTCTTCGATACTTGTCGCTGCGCTGTTACTCGGTGCCAGAATCAACGTTGGTACCGCGATGCGTCCCAAATAAGGCCGCGCATCTAGCGTCGAAAGAAATTCCGCGTACTGCGCCAGACCTTCCCCATCACTCAGACCAATTCTATCCAGGTACCACGGCAAATACTCGGGATCCGAGATGGGGATCGTGCCCGGGATCTTCGAAAGTGCTTCAGTCCAGCCGCGGGAGCCTAGCTCGCGACATGCCGTCGGCCAGTCTTTACGGTCGAAAGCGAAGAGCTTCAGGGCCGGCAGCGGGAGGTACGTTGGCGTCGAGCAAACGGCAAGGGAGTGAAGTCGCTCGGGGTGTCTGCATTGTTCTCAGCCATTTCTCTAGCTGCGAGATGAGCGTGGTGCGTACTTCGCAGCCAGTATTTCGCCTAGCATACCGCCGGTACTCTCGCCTAGGAAATGCACCTTCTCCACACCTAGCTGGTCCAACGTATCTACTACCTCTCCAATCACGGTGTCTACATCTCCGGTATAGTTTTCGCCCTTTTGCGCATAGCTGGAGCGTCCGTGGCCCCGGAGGTCGCGTCGGATGACGTGGAAGTGGCGCGCGAGGACGGGAACCCAATGATACCAGAATTCAGCATGGCGGCCAAAGCCATGCTGGATGAGGATTGTGTCTGTCGGTTTCCAAGGGTCCACGAAGGAGTCGCAGATGTAGTGCGTTACTTGATTGTTCGGATGGCGGACGTATGTATAGCCGGAGGCGTCGCGTTCGAGTGGCATGATGAATTGCAATAAAGATCCTGACTACGTTCACAGTCGGCCTTCGAGTACCTTTGATGAGGTATCGATGGGAGTGACTTCTCCAATGGTCCCCGCACACACAGTGGCCCCACATAGGAATGGAAGGAACATTCGACCTCGTAGACGACGTAGTGTTAGCGCACGAAAAGAGGCTGCTAAACCATCTGTCGGCTGTACGCATTATCTCATTTACGTGACGGTTCAATGCGATTATGGAGTTCGTCAGCTCCTACAGAGGGCTGAACCTTCAAGATACACCCGTTCCCAAAACGGACCGTGGCGCGAAAAGAGCTAGACTGTTTCGGGCTGGCACATCTCCCCAATTGTCGCAGCTAATAGGACACGATCCACTTCATAATGCTTCATTACGACCAGGGCATAACGAAGAATCCGCAATCTAATGAGAACGGCATGGTGCCTTCGCGCCTCGAACTTTTTTCGGTCGCGGTGGTGCTCAGGTTCCAATGCATCATCACTCATTTTCCACTTCCTCGGGCGACCCTTCCCGCGAAAATGTTTCCTACGTCAGAGCATAAATAGTGAAGACCTTCCAGAGATGGCGCACAATCTCAGCCCAGCAGTGTTTCTTCGTCATCGTTTTATTTTTGGCAATCATGCCCTCAGGCACACGTCCGGTGGTGCATGAGACATCATTCGGTAATTTTACAGGACGAAACCGCGGCAGCGTAATCGAGTACCGGGGCATCAAATACGCCAACGTCAAAAACCAGCTCTCCCCGCCCGAGGTGATCGAGCGCTACACAGACGTTGTTGATGCTATGCATTATGGGCGAGTTCTCTTACCACGCAATGCAATCTATTCGCTGACCCTCGCAGCCCCCGCGCCCCAGCGTACGATGCCACCAAATTCGAGCAGGAATCCCTCATCCAGCAGGTAATTGATGACACGCCTTCACCGAGGATGTCAGGCACCCAGTGTCTCAACCTGAACATTACAGTACCGGCTGAGGGAGTGGTAACGGATTTACCGGTCATGGTGTTCATTCACGGTGGCGGCTTCCTCATGGGTGCGAATTCACTGCCGTACTGGCAGCCGAAGAAGTTTGTCGAGCTTTCTCAGGAGAGAAAAATGCCGGTCATCGTGGTCAACATCAAGTAGGTCATCCGTCCGCTAGGAATGTCACCAGAGGTTGACTGGTATCAAAGCTATCGACTCGGCGTCCTCGGAAACCTGACCTCCAAAGAGCTTCGAGACGCGGGCTTTCCGGGCAACAATTCTCTTCGCGACCAAATGTGCGCTTTCGAATGGATCACTATCCATATCAGGGAGTTTGGTGGTGACCCTACAAACGTGACGGCATTCGGAGTGAGCGCTGGCTCTGGTACTTCTCCCTTTGTCTCTCTTACACGACCTTCACTAAAATCTCAAAGTTTCCGTCCTACTACATCACTTATCACCATATACGACGTTCAACAGGGCAATCGCCATGAGCGGAACACCTCTCATGCTCAAGCCCCGCACGGAATCCGAAGCGCAAACTTCTTACGAGACGTTGATGAGCATTTTCGGGTTGGACGACAAGAGCGTGGAAGAGAGAATCGAGTACCTCATTTCAGTGTCACCCAGAGAGTTGGTCGAGAAAACGCCCATGGATCTCCATCTGACGCCTTTCGAGGACGGAAAGCTTATACGAGAGGCAATTACGTTTGAAGATCTCGCAACCGAGGAGTATGACCCGAATAAGAAGCGTCCCATCGAATTGATGATTGGGGACTGCCAACGCGATGTACGCTGTCCTAGCTCTCTTCAGGTTCGCCGAGAATGTACTGACCATGTACAGGGCAATGTTTATCTCTTGATGGGCTTGGGGAAGCGTTTCGAAGGCTTAGCACCGGCCCTATATGACTCGTTCACACGCACACTGGATGCTGAATCGGCGACCCTCATCCTTCAGTCGTACCAAATTGATAGGTCGACGTCGGACGGGGACGCGATGGAAGCTGCGATCAACCTTGCCACCGACATCGCGTACTTCGCCCCAGTGATCGCGTTTGCCCGTTCCCTGCGATTTTCAAGGGCGTACGTTTATCACTTCAATGAGACGAACCCTTGGGACGGACAGTTCAAAGGGATATCAAGTCACTACCTCGATGCGGCATTCCTGTTTCAGAACTTCAAAGGACAAATCTGGAAATACTCTCAAAAGGCGGCCATGAGGGCAAAGGAGATGGCATGTGATTTCATTTCTTTCGCGCATGGGAGACAGCCCTGGGCGGCGTATGACGAGACGGGACATTTGTGCAAAGTGTATGGGGTTGATCCTTTAAACACTGGCCGCCGTGAAACGCTGTTCGAACTGGATAAAAAGGGTGTGTCCTTGGACAATCTGATGGGAGCGTGGGACGAGTTTCTCGCTGGGAATTAGTGTATCCTTGGGAGGCAGGAATTTGTGGATCTGCTCAACGAGAAGAATCCGAAGGGAGATTAATTGATATTCATTATTATTGCTTCAGGCTCCGAAAGTCGGCCGCTCAGGCACCTTCTGGTACCCTAAATCCCAGATACCCTGGCTCTCTTCTCCAATCCATCTCTGACTTTCATTGGCCCAGTCCGCCATCTTCCTGAAATATATGTTCTCCTGCGAGAGCTCTATGGTCTCTCCCGTCATGTTGTCGTCCGCCAGTATCGCGTCGATGGCCTTGAAAGCCGTCGTCATGGGCGTGATGTGCTCCTTTGGCCACAGCGGCAGGATCTCAGGCGGGCAGAGATTTGTAGGGATGAAGGCCGGACAAATCGCGTTCACGGTGATGCCTTCTTTGGCGAAAACGGGGCCCGATGCCCGGACGAAGCCTATGACGCCATATTTCGACGCCGTGTACTGCGGGTTCTGCGTCATGCAGCTACACCACCAGTCAGCCTCTAAAGCAACCTCCCGTCATTCTCCCAGTGCAACCATACAAAAAGAAAGCGCGAACTCACTACAACCCCGCCGCACTCGCCGTAGCCACAAACTTCCCCCTCCCCCCCGGACTCCTCCGCACATAATACTTAAACAACCACAATCCCTGTACCACCGCCTCAAGATTAACCTGCATAGAGTTCGTATTCAGCGGCTTAACCAGCCCCTCCTCGTCCACCTCTTCTTTATCCATGGAGTCGTAGAGGAGTTGGCGGTCGTCGATGCCGGCGTTTGCGTGGAAGAAGTCGAGACGGTTGCCGCCCCATTCGTAGGCGCGCTTGAAGAGGAGCGCTTGCGAGGGGTAGGAGGAGACGTCGCATTGGATGAAGAGCGTGTCGGGGCCGAGGGAGGTGGAGGCGGCCAAGCCAGTGAGGGGGTTGAGTTCGGCGAGGACGACGCGGTAGGAGTGGGTGAGGAGGTGGCGGGCGGTGGCGAGGCCGATGCCTGAGCCGGCGCCGGTGACGATGGCGACGGGTTTGCTCATTGCGGTGGTCGTTGCTTTCTTGGGGGGTTTATGCGGTTGATGGGTCAGGGAGGGAAGAGCGGGTAGTATGAGGGTGTAAGGGTCGTCTGGAGAGAGACCGGATGGGCCATGGTGTTTACGCTGGTCGTACACTGGATATGCGGAGAAGGAGAGACCCCACATCTTTCTAGAGCTGGTGCAGCAGAATTGGCGTTGTTCAGGCCCCGCACTAAGCCCCGCTGAGCGATGCGGGGTATCTACCAGCTACCTCGCCATTCACATACCAGATGCCCTACCCCACCCCTGCCTGCTACCCGCACACCCTCACGTCTCGCAGCATGCCTACCGCCAAGGAGATCGAGCAAGCGCACAAGGTCCTCTTTGACGCGGGCATCGAGATCCGCAGAGAAGTCGCGGAGTGCGACTACGTCGATGCGGCGCTCCGGCGCTTCTCGAAGCCGTTGCAGGCGCTGTTGACAGACGGGCTGGGGCTGGATTTGGAGCAGACCCGGGCTTGATCGGAAGCAGAGGAGCTTGCTGAACTTGGGCATGTTGTGTGCGTTGAACAGGAGTACGGAATTGGCTGTGCATGTCAGAGGGGCGCTGAACAATGGGTTGACTGAGGTGGAGATTAGGGAGGCGTTGTTGCAGGTTAGGGCGTATTGCGGGCTGGTAAGTAACACTTGATCTATGGTGTGCGTTTCTGACGACGACCAGCCTGCCTCGTTTGAAGCTTTTAGAGTCGCCGAAGATGTTCTCGAAAAGTACAAAAAAGATAATGAGACGGTCAAAGCAAAGCTCTGAATTTGCTAGGTTTCTTTTGGAGATGTGTCAGAAGTTTATGCCGTCCTTCTCGGCTTGCGCGAAGGCTTCCCTCATCACTCGCTCGTGCTTTTCGCTCCGTGGCGTTATCTCGCATTCAAACAGGATGGGTACTGAGAAGAAGCCCGGCACCATTTCTTGCGTCGGTTCAATCAGCTTCCCGTCCGGACCTTTCTTCTTGGAGATATTGAAACCCCACAGTACGCGCGAGATGTTGATGAACAGCGAGCGTTCTGCGACGTGCACACCTGGGCAAACACGCCTCCCAGCTCCGTACGCGAAATGGTCGCGCTCGTACGGATCGGTAGCGTTGATGTAATCTGCCGCACTCTGCGTGTAATCCAAATATCTCGAAGGATCGAACTCGTCCGGATTCTCCCACAAATCTGGGTCGCGGTGAATAGCCCTGTGCAGCTATTAGCATCAATTTACTCCGAGCAGATATACTTGAGAAAGAACAAATGGACGTACCACCAATTCAGCACCGCCACCGCCCCCTTCGGCACAAAGTACCCCTCATACCAATCATCCTCACTCGTCGCATGCGTCATGCCAAACTTGTTCACCGGCCGCCACCTGAGCACCTCCTTGATCAGACTCCGCACATACGGCAACTCGTTCTCGTCCTCCCAGCTCGGCAGTCTCGCATCCCCAACCACCCGATCAAGCTCTTCCTGCGCCCTCCTCTGCGCCTCTCCAAACAGCGTCATCGCCAGCATAAAATTATTCAGCGTAGTCGCTGTAGTTTCGCTCCCAGCTTCTATAAGTCCGCCACATGTATACGCCGCAGCCAAATCGTCAATCCCGCTCTTCTCGGGCCCATTCAAATAAAACGTCTTCGTAAAGCAGTCCCGCGCCGTCCCGGCGTTCGTCTCGTGCTTCAGCCGCTCCCATAAGTCCATGTACACGCGGCTATCATGTTCAAACGCCTTTCTCCCCGCAGTCTTCCAATTCCCCATCAGTCTTTCAGGAAGAAACGTCAAGCTGGGGAACGAATCAATAGCGTACGCCCCGGGCGCCGTCATAGCCGTAAAGTTTTCCAGAACCGTATATATCTTTTTAATCAGCGGGTCTTCCCAGGTCGGAATCCTATACCCGTAGGTAACCAGCATAATCACACTCGCGCTGTAGCGCCGCATCATCATGTAAAAATTCCCCGGATCGTTAAGGAATTCCGTGAGGAGTTGCTTTGACTCGAAGTCTTGCACGGGCTGGTAGGAGACGGAGGTGGTGAGGTTGAGCAGGGCGTGCGAGTGCTTGCGGATGGAGCGCCAGCGGGGGCCGTAAGGCATGAAGAGTTGGCGGCGACCGGCGGACATGGTGTCTTGGGCGAGGGGGAAGGGGGCGCGGGAGGAGTAGAGGGAGGATTTTTTGTCCATGAGGTCTTTTACGGTGCGGGGGCTGGAGAGCCAGATGTAGTCTGTGCCGCCGAGTTTGGTGTAGAATATGGGGCCGTATCTGGAACGTATGGGTGAGCTCATATGACGTTATAGAGAGGATGGGGAGGAGCAGACATACTGCTTATGCCACTTCGTAACCTTATCTCTCACACCCTCGCTATCCCCAAAGTCGAGCAGATTCCCTATAAACGGCAAGCCCGGCGGTCCAGGAGGCAGTTTCCGCCTTCGTGGATCCTACTCCCTATCAATTCCATTTCCCCTCCCCTTCCACACAGCCCCTAAAATCTATATAACTTACCTTAATCGCATTCGGCACGAGATAAAAGTACAAGGTTAAAACTAGCAACACGGGCGCTGAGACGAGCAGCAGGGCTTTGAATAATAGTGAAGACATTTTTGGAATTGAGGGATAGGGAGTGATGGTACAGATGGGGTTGTATGTGTGAAGTACGAGGTGAGCGCGTCGGTGCTGGTGATTGGGGAAAGTGGAGAGGGGCTGGGGTAAGGATGGGGTCCCCCGCAAATGTGAAGTGCGCCCCACACTGGACGTTTACACTTGCGGGCGTAATATTAATGAGGGTGCGACGGCTCCGGGGGGGCGCGGAACTTTGGCAAATTAGTTAGGTTCGGAGAGCGA
The DNA here is from genome assembly GCA_010015655.1 of Bimuria novae-zelandiae CBS 107.79. Lineage (NCBI taxonomy): Eukaryota > Fungi > Ascomycota > Dothideomycetes > Pleosporales > Didymosphaeriaceae > Bimuria > Bimuria novae-zelandiae. Next base: position 1,201,681 of record ML976664.1, on the reverse strand, counting down.
TGGAATGGGGTTGTGGGTTTGGTTTTGATTGAGCGGGGTCGGAAGGGAGAGGGAGGTGTGAAGTAGCTGGACGAAGAAAGCATATTATACCTCGAGCCAAAAAGACATACTTTTGGAAAAAGATACTGGGAAGCTTGTTATGAATGCTGTTGGATACAGACTCGACACCCATAGAACCTGATGAATCTAAATCTTAGAAAGCGCGAGGTTGATTGATGTGGTATTATTATTCGTCGCAGCTCTAATTTGGTATTATTTTACTAAGAAACATGGCTAGGATTCCTTCGAGATGTAATATTGCACAGCGGAGACTTGGTGGGGTGGTTTTTAAGATACATGCGCAATGAGAAACTAATAAATTAGTGCTACCACGGATGACGATAAGTATTTCTCGGGATAGCCAGTGAATTGTCAACTTGTTAGTCAACGGTTCGGCGAGAGCAATACTCCTACTTATGGGACGAGGATATCAATTGAGGATAGAACCGACTGTAACAGATGTGTCTTCCAGTGGACGTTCTGGCCTTTGGGCTTTTCAAAGTCATGGAAAATGCCTGCACGGGCATCGGGTAAACGACTTTCTAGGTGTTTCTGGACGCGATATTACCGTAGCTTGGCAGTTGGCGCGCCGCGTCACCGAACGCGCCACCCCATCATGCAATACCCCAACTTCAATGCGCTGCATCTCCACCAATACAGACCCAATTACGGCCGCGATAGAAGTAATTAAGTTATAAAAACTAAAAAAAACTTTCTTATATTAAAAAATTATAAAAGAATTTAGTATTATATAATTTATATTAACGCGCTAGTATAAATACGTTATTAGCTAGCAGTAAGTTCTTATATAATATAATTAAAATATTACCTAATATTACCTAATAGTAAAAATAAGAGCTTTTATAATATATTAAGCATTTTACTAAACGTAGTCTTTTTCTTATATAGTAAATAATATAAAGTTTTGCCTCTGTAGTAGTTTAAAATATTAGCTTATTATAAGTTAATTACTTTATCTAGCGTTACGCTAAACCCCTAATATTATAATAAATACTTAGTATTAACAGCAATTATTATAAAGCTAATTTACTAGCTAAATATAAGTTTTACTTTAACATCTTATAATAGAAAATAGAGTCGTATTAGATTAAGGCTTAAAATATTTATAATATAGATAAGAAAGATATCCTACTTAATATTACCTAGGCTGGTAAATGGGTTGGGTCTAACTAAGCAGAACACCAAAATTCTAAACTTGAAACTCTTTATAACTTAATAAATACAGACGCTATTCTTATGCAAGTTTAATATAAGGTGTATATATATAAGGTATATAATTTTATAAAAAAAGCCTATATTTTAAATTTATTTTAGAGAGAAATTATTCTTTTAGTAATATTTTACGACTTTTTTTTAGGATGCACGACTTAATATAATATATAATTTTTTAAAAATTAAATATATTACTAATAGTATATATATACACCTTATATTAAGATTGCATAAGTATAACTCCTCTATTTATAAAGTTATAAAGAGTTTAAAGTTTAGAATTTTAGTGTTCTACTGAGTTAGACCCAACTATGGCCCCTGCGACCCAACCCATTTACAAAGCCTAGTATTACCTTTTACTTAAAGAAAATCTTTAATAGACCTCTATACAAGAGCAAGAATATAGGATAAGCTATTTAAAATAGTAGCTATAAGTAGATATTACTTATTGTCTATATATATGCTAACAGATCTGCCTTAAATCTAACTCTTATTTATTAGGCTATCTTTATAAATATATTATTAAGTTAACTCGAGAAGCTTAATCCTTAATACCATTAAGCCTTTATTATAATATTTAAGTTTAACTAATTAAATAATTAAATAGGTCGACTATAGCTATAGTTAGTATTTAATTATCTTATAAAAACTATAATAAAATAAATAAATAAATATATTAGTTATTAATCTTTAATAACTATAAATTTTATATTACTATAGATTTTAGTAACTATTATAATTATAATATAATCCTATTAACGTGAGCGGCAAGCGAAATGATCAGGTAAGCGAAATAATCACTAAATATAGCCCTCCACCTTTGCACGCGAATAACTGAACACTACAATAATATACTATAGTCTATAGTGTACCGAATTAATCCCCTACTTCTACTAAATATTTCTTACACGTGCGCTTATTATGCCCTATCTTACCGCACCTCTTGTAGCGATGAATACCCCTGCTGCCAGCACCTGCCAGCACCCTCTCTTCACGTCTCTCTACCTCTAGCTGAACTTTACCATCTCTCTAAGCAATAATTTCCTCCCCCTCTACCTACGATAGGGTACCCCCTTTTTAGATTTACTTCTTTTTACGCTTCTTACGCTCTAAAATAGCGTTGTTAGCTGCCTTAAGGTTAGCTATCCTAGCTTTAAGCAACGTGTGAGAGTGCACTTTTAAAATTAACCTTTTTTTAACCTATAGCACTATCTTAATAATATAATTAGGTACTAAACTTTTATAGTCTCTTATCTTCTTTAAGATTAGCATTATTTAAGCTTCTATCTTCTAGGCGTTGCTTAGTGTTTGAGGTTGCTTAGGGGTAGGCCCTGGTGCAGGTGGTGTTGGCGTACGAGGCTTTACTTCAAGCATTGATAGTACTGCCTCTGGGCTATATGGAATTAAGCCAGTTGCCCTGAAGCTTGATCTGATATTTTCAGATGAAAAGGTAGCCTTATACGAAGGAGCTCGTTTTTTTTCTACCTTGGCGTGCGTCCCACCTGGCTATTATTATTATTATTATTACTTAAGACTATGCGCACTACGAGAAAGAATTTTTATAAATAATAAAAGATAGAAATTTTAATAAGCTACCTCTTATAAGCGTCTCTATATTTAAAAATATAATATATAAAGCTAGGTATACGCGTCAAAAGCTAGGATAAAAGCTATTATTAACTAATAATAAAATATAGGATTACTATAAGTGGGTGCTCGCGTATAACCCTAGTAAATTTATATATAATAATAGCCTAGGATTTAACTTTAGGCAATGTGTATTTATAGATAAAATACTAGCTTAAATAGGGGAGTAACGTGGTATGTAGAGGGTATAGTTTCTACTAGAGGAAAAATATAATATTAATATTAAATATAACCGCGTATAGAAATACTATAAGTTTTAATTTTACGGCATATTTACCTACGATCATAAGGGACCTTGCCACATATACGGACATGAGAAATAGGAGGAAAAGGAGGCTGCAGAGGTTGCCCTTGCCCATGAGAATATAGAGCGCCGGAAACAGGCTACTTCTGCGCAGCATCGCGCGCGCGCAGCTCTCCATAAAATCAACGCCAACGACAGAAACTTACGCTCGCGCAAGAAGCAATATACAAAGAAAGATGACTATACTCGGGGACAGCGTCAGCGAGGGGGGATAGATAGATATCGCTATCGTAAAGAGGCACTTAAGAAAGTGGTGCCATAGCTTAAGGACCTCTAGAAACAAGATAATAAAGTTATATTACTTATAGATAAAGCTCTTACTTATATCTCTTATATTATAAAGAATTATCTTAAGTAGGGTACTTACTAGACGTTAACACGTTAGAGTATGCATAGCTACAGATTTAGTAGTATATTTGTTAGATTAAAGGGTGTTTTTGATGAGATGGAAAAGTAATTGATTCTTATGTTGTGTCCTTGCAAGAATGTAAGGCTCTTTTATCCTTACGTCTCACGTTAAGACGCTAATCTATTTCCGTTGAGTAAGGAGAGTCGCCCTTTATCCCGCCTGGAATCGTGCGGATAAACTAGACTGCTAGCAAAGTCTCTTTGTGTAGGGTTGCGCTAGCTACCTTCGTGTGTGCAAAGGGTCATGTAATTAGACACACCCCCTTAGCTTAGGCTTATCCTCAAGCTAGAGACCATTCGTCAGTAATTAGATAGTCCTATCTTAGTTTAATCTCAAAGGCCTCTATCCTTTTCTCTAGCTTAAGCAGATTAACTTCTTTATTCGTAATTATGTTCTTAATCTCTGCAAGTCCTAATTTATCTAGAAACTTGCTCTACTTGTTAGCTAGCAAGGCCTTTATAAGTCTATCCGTAACCATGTCCTCTAATTATTAATAGTCTACCTTAATTGTCCTAAATGCGACTTCTTATCTTAGCTAGTAATTATAGATATTAATATAACGGAGCTTCGTCTGCAGCTTGGTGATCTCTTTAGTAATAAGTTAGATTATTTACTAGTTATTGTAATTAATCGTAATAAGGGAATTGCTAAGGTTAATCTTCAGCTCTTTTAGTAATTAGGATATAAATAGAGCCTCCTTCGCCACCTATAATAGTGCTAGTAATTTAGCTTTAATTATTAATATAGTAACTGTGTCCTGCTTATTTGCTTTCTAGGCAATTAGGCCACTAAATAGCTTAATAATATATCCTTACAAGCTCTTGCGGTCGAGCGTATTATTAGTAAAGGACGTGTCACTCGCTACTTCTAAAGTATCTACACCCCTAAGCTAAAGGCCTAATAATCTAGTATTAGTAAGGTAGAGGAGAACTTAATTAGTAGCTACTTAGTACTCTTTACCTAGGTTAGATAGGAATCGTAATAATTAGAAGCTTGCAAAAGTAATATCTAGTCGCGTAGTTACTATAGCGTAGAGGATTAATCCTATCTTTTGCTAATATCAATTAACTTTAGCCTTACTAGCGAGCCCTAAGCGTAGGAGCAGTTCAACTACTGCTATTAGAGTATTATAGCAAATCTTATAGTAATTAATAAGACGCGATATTTTATTAATATATAAGGCTTATAAAAGCTAAATCTTTCTGTTTAGGCGATCCCTAATAATTTTAATCCCTAAGAACCACTATAGATCTTTTCCGCTAGTAAGGGAGAACTTAGTACTTATTTCTACTATAACTCCTTTAGCTGCGTGCTCTTAATTCTTATAGTAGGCGATAATTAGGTCGTCCACGTAAAAGAAAAGAATAAGGCCATCTTTAATAAGACAACACGGCTCATAAGGGACTGTGGTGAAGCCCATGTTGTGGAGCGTAGATGTGAACTCCCTCTGCCATAGTAATAGAGAGATACGTAATCCATAGAGCGCCTTATGCAATTGCAGGACTGTGCCTACTCGCGTATATCCGCGGGGCATCCTCATGTAGATCTCTCTATCGAGCTTTGCATGTACGAAGGCGTTCGTGACGTCGTATTAAATTAGTTCTAGGTCAAATCGTGCAGCTATTGCCATGAGCATACAAAATAATCGTCCTACTAGCGTTGCGGCATAGGTTTCTTGTAAGTTAAGGTGCCGCTGTTAATCGCCTCGCACCACTAATCTCGCCTTACATTTTTATAATTAATAGTGCTTGTTAAACTTATAGGTATATACCCACATACAGTCAAGAATCTAATAACCTAATGCTCTTATTAGAGCTGCTGCAACCTTACTCCAGGACTTCATTTCCTTATAGCTCTGGAGATGAGATCGCTCGGCTTCCTTCCACATATCATAGAGTGGGTGATCCTCGAGCTTGCTTCGACATGTGGGTGGCTCTAGGAGTACACTTCGATGTGGTTTCTTGCCCGATGTGATCATTCGTCGAAGCTACGCCTTATTAAGAGCCTTGCCTTTATATTTGCCGTTATTGCCGGCTTCGGTGCCTGCCATAAAGGCTGTGGCCCATGGGCTTGTTTATAACTGCCCTGTTTGCACTACTAGCAATAGTTTAAGCTAATTATCTCCTACTATTAATTATATAAGGAGTATTACTAGTAGAAGCGTTAAAAGAGGTATTAAATATTTATACCTAACTTTCCTGCCTTGCCTATACTTAGGAGCTCCTTTAACCTCTTCCTCTAACGCTTTACTAATTATCTTATCTTTAAAGAAGGACTTGGTAGCTTGCTCTTATTAAGGTAAGGGAGGTAACTCTACTAATTATACCTAGGCTACTATTTCTTCTAATATACTATACATAAGGTTATTTATTAGGTCTTTAGTTTTGCCTAAAAACACAGTATCCTTGTTAAATATTACGTCGCGAGTACTAATTATCTTTGCTAGGGAGGGGATCTATATCCTCTAGATATTAGTTAATCTATAGCTAACTAGATAGCCTATCTAAGCTTTAGGGTCTAGCCGTTAGAGCTTGCTCTTGCCACGTTTAGTGTTATTAGTTATAGTAAAGGCTTTGTAGCTATAGGCTTTTAAGTAAGCTTAATTAGGCTTCTTTAGTTAAGTGACAACGCCGTTCTAAAGAGCTACTATCGTAAAGAACACTTTATATAGTAATCGCTATTAATTAGCGTAGTTTAGAGTTTAATTATAGAGGTAGACTGCAGCTCGGGTAATCTTAGGCCATATCTACCAAAGTAGGTTAGAGTTAAGTCGCATCGCACGCGCTTTCTTCTTAATTACACCCCCTAAGCGTTTAGTCCCTCTATTTTATACTTAAGTATTAGGTGCTAAAGGCTTAATTTTAATACCTTATACTAAGTACTACTTCTTAACGTCTGCCTTAATAGAGAAGATCTCTTTATTAGATTTAATTACTTTCACCGTAACATTATATTATACTCTTATAAACAGTATAAAGGTGCTAAGCTACTTAATAATAGATCGTGCTAGGTAATTATCCTTAAAGTAAAAGTCCTATGCAACGCTAGAGAATTAATTAGTATTTAGCTTTTCTCTCTTATTAAGCTATTTACTTTATAGTCGTGAAAATTAATTGCGACTTGCTTATTAGGGCCTTTAGTTAGGTCTCTAGCTTACTAGCGTATTTACTATTTTAGTTTTACTTTACCGCAGGCGTCACACTTAATAGTAGGTAGGCCTTTAATCTTTACTCCCTTAGATTACTATACGAGATATTTAAGAGCCTAAGGGCCTAGATAGCCTAATCGTTAGTGCCAGGTTAATGCGTCTACCCTCTACGGTCTTTATTTAGTGCATGTGTTAGTCTTGTGGGTGGCATGCGTAGCTTTAGTAGGAGTACCACCTACTAGCCTTGTCCTGTGTTCTAGCACCCACTATCTATGCAACTCTTAAAGTTCTGCTAGTATAGTATTATCTCTTCTTTTTAGAGTCGTTAAGTCTACCTTTATATCCCACCAAAGGCCTTGCCTCTAGAGTAATTAGAATAATATAAGATTATAGAGCAGGTCAGGGAAATTAGGCAATATTATCTAGCTATATTATTTAATTACTACTTATACTTTATACGTTAAGATAGACGCTCTTGTATCCTTTAATCTATATTTACGTATTCCCTGCCCATATAAAGTCTCCCGGCGCCGGTGGCTGGTAGGAGATAAAGCAATTAATATCGTTAAAGATATAGCAAGTTGTGCCTAAATTAAGTATGGCTAAGCATCGCAATAGGTACGTGTTTAGGTTAGTGTAGATAGATATGGCTTTAAAGCTCGCTAGTATTTTAGTAATCTTACGTCTATCTAGTCACTCATCATTAGCCTTAGTAATTCGAGTTGGAGTAGGAGTATGCGATAATTTAATTCTAAGTATTTAAGACTTTAGTCTTTTCACTATTCTTAACTTTTCTTAGAAGTTAGTATCATGTTCTAGCCTAAGCTTAACTAGCTTTACCATAAGAGGGTTCGCTCTAAACCAGTCTAGCTACTTGTCTAAAAAGGCATAAAAACAGTCTTAAAGACTATAGCGTAGTTTACAAGCAAGGTAATAATTACTACTAACTATTATTAGCTTAAGGCTCTAAGGCGACTGCTTAAATTTAGTACGTTAACTATTGTTTTATTATTTATAATTCTAAAGTCTTCCCTAACTTTTAGATAATGCTGCTTTATCTACAAGAGAGGCGTCCCTATCTATAGCCTAAGTAGATTCACCACCATTAGCGAGAGATAAACCTATAGTAGCAAAAGCGCCCTTTTATTTGCCCTTAATCAGGTGCTACAGGATTATGTAGTCTTAGAAAAGTTTTATTATATTCTTTTATAAGATAGCTATATCTCTACTTTTATATTGCTGGAAGGTTATTACCTATATAGGTATAACATAGACAACTGCCTTTATAAAGTCTTCTTTAACTAAGTCTAGCCTTTAAAGCTCTAGGACCTAATTAGTCTCTACTTTTATAGCTATATAATCGTACTTAGATAGCTATATAGCCTATAATCTAGCTATTTTTATTAGCTTAAAAGCTTTTTAGTATCTTGCCCTTGCTCGTCGATGTTCGTCTTAATAGTTAACCCTAACTATAATCGTGAGGTTATTAATCTATTACTTTATTATACCTCTAGGGATGTAGCAGTTACTCTGCAGGTATACAGAGATTATTAATTAAAGAAAGGTAACTACCTTATTAAGGTCTGCCTTTTGTTCTTAATAGTCTTGGTCTGTAATCTTATAGATCTCAAGCCATTCTTTATAATAGTCGCTATCATCTTTGTATGCTTTCGCACCTACCGTTGATAGATAGGATAGCAATATTGGCACGTTATTCAGGTTCGCAGTCATGTAGGCGGCGCTTAATTAGTAGTTACTTATTAGCGGCGGCACCGGCATCGCGGGTTTCTGTTTTAGTTTATTTATTAGCGCTAGGTTAATAATATTCCAGACCTTTAGGAATTAGTATCTTGTTTTAAGCTGTTTTAGCTATAGCGTGTAATTTGTGTAATTAGTTAGGATAACTGTAGGATCTCTAAGGGTCGATAGAGCCATTGTAATTAGCTTAATTAAGGCAGTATCGGTTGAGGCAGTAAGACTCTTAATTATTAAATTAAAAGGTGTTTTTAATAAGATAGAAAAGTAATTAATTCTTATGTTATGTCTTTGTAAGAATGTAAGGCTCTTTTATCCTTACGTCTTACGTTAAGACGCTAATCTATTTCTATTAAGTAAGGAGAGTCGCCCTTTATCCCGCCCGGAATCGTGCGGATAAACCGGACTACTGGCAAAGTCTCTTTGTATAGGGTTGCGCCAGCTACCTTCGTGTGTGCAAAGGGCCATGTAATCGGACAATATTACTAAAGAGATGCCACAATCTACATATAAGGATAAATACTAATGTTAATAAAAATAATAGTAGGAAAATCTACCTATTAAATAGATTAATAAGTAAATTAATTATATCTTTAAGATTATTTAGCGTCTTATTATATATAGCAAGAATAATAACTTCTATAATAGCTAAGACCCCCTAGTAAGCCTTAACACTTGAAAAAGTCTATATATATAAAATTTAAGCCTTAAAGTCTAATATCTAAAGGCGTAATATCTATTTACCTAAGCGTTGTGCGATTTATGTACGTTTTAATAAGGGAGTCGCATTTCTGATAGGGTGCCCCACATGCCAAGTCGGGTGCAGAATTAAAAAAAACGAGCTCCTTCGTATACCTGCTGGAAGGCAGCAAGGAAGGCCTTTTTGTCGATGTGGTTGATGTGGCAGTTTGCCAAGACTCTGATTTCCTCTTTGTACGCCCGCTTCAATGGGGCAAAACAACCTATATCGAGCGGCTGTAGGATATGTGAGGCGTGAGGAGGCATGCAAAGGGTAATAATCCTGTTCTTCTCGCACAGACCCTGGAACAGCAGCGACTTATGGCTCTCATGGCCATCAAGAATAAGTACCGTGTCCGTGCGCGTGATTCGCCACTTCGCGTAATGCGCCACCCTTATTAAAAGCAGCTCACTCAAAATAAAGCTATAAAGCTACTTATAATTAGTATTATTATAGCATTTTTTAGAGTAGCACTATATTAATCCTAGCTATTAATTTACACTATTTAAATCTATTTAAAAGCTTAATGTTGCGGCCGCTGCGTGTAGATTTAGTTAGGATAGTAAATATGCCCTCTAAGGCCTCCCTAATATCTATAGTATTAATAACACGTTTCTGACGCTTTCTGCTCAGTAGTGCTAGCTAAGAGGCCTTTTTCTCACTCTTTTAGGATAATTGTAGAGCTTTTTCTACGTTGCAGGCAGATTTCTGGACAGCGCGCTAAGCTGCCTTTTTAGCCCTCTCCTTATCCTTCGCCTTCTTAGCTACCTCTCACGCAGCACGCTTTTCCTGCTATATTTTCTCTTTATATAGCTTAGCTACCTTCTTTAGCTCTACTAATTTTACTTTTTAAAGCTACTACTACTTATCTTTTTACTTTTTAATAAATTAATAAAATTTGCCTCCCTTATCTTCCTTAGTAACTAAAGGACTAATCTATTATAATAATTTTAATACTATTAAAAATCCAGAGTCTTGCCCTTTTTCTTACGCTTTTATTTTATTAATAGCGCCTACCTTAGCCTATTGTTATTATGCTAGAGCAGCTTATTTTACACGAAAAGATAATAAAGTAACTAATAAAACTTCTACGTATCTTTACTATCCCAATTCTTAACTATAAAGTATATAAGCCAATCTATCTTTCTCTAGTTATAATTATTAAGCCTTAATAAAGAGCTATTGCCTAATTCTTAATAATAAGTAAACCTATTAAGGATAAAATTAAGACTAGGTAATAATATACCTATTATTTTAAAAAAGTTAAAGATAGTTAATTCCTTAAAAGAGTCTTTTTACGTATTTTAAAATAAGAGGAAAAAGCTACTTTTAGTAATAAAAGCTAGGCCCTAGCTTTTTTAAAGATATTATAATTCCTCTACCAAGTGGCCTATTAATAGAGGCTTAAATATTATAACGTTAAGTAACTAAAGCATATAATTTAAATAAGAAAGTAAGATAGTAAGTAAGATCTTATTTTAATTATAATAATTAATAAAGTTTATAGTAATATAATGTTTATAGTAATATAAAGTTTATAGTAATATAAAGTTTATAGTAATATAAAGTTTATAGCTATTTATATTTAAAAGTTAATATAATTATTAAGTCTTCTCTTTTATATAGGAATTAAACATCTATTTAAGCTAGGCAAGCCTAATATTATTATTTATTAAGCTAGAGAATAATAAGGTAATAAAGACTTTATAATACCCTACCTTAATATCCTCTACCTATCTTAATTAGATACCCTTATTAGTAGCCTTATAGATAAGGCTTAGTAGTAAAGCTAATTTATTAGCGTAAATATATACTAGGAGCGTAATCTATACGTAATTACTATTTTAAAGTAATACTCTAACCTCCCTTTTCTCTTATATTTATCTGCTAAATTTCCTCTTTAATTTACTTATAATACTAATTAGGTAGCCTTTCTAATCTATATTATAAATATAATAAGGATTTATACGATATTAACCTATCTTACTATATAAAAAGTTAAAAAAGTAGTAATATTTATCTACTGAATTAGCGTTATAGTAATTGCTATCTATCCCGACTATCTATCGTAATATAAGATAAATACTATGCTAGTTAATAAAGCGGATAACCTAGCTCTCGCTAACTAGCTCTTTCGCTATTATAAAGGTAAAATTCCGTATTATTTCTCTAGTAGGAGGTATATATCTCTTTATAAGGCTTTTAATATATCGTATAAGCTCCTGCTCTTACTATAGGGTGAGTTTTTGCTAGTTGGCGTTCTTAGCCTAAGTAGGACGTACTAGACCCTGGTGCCTTCGGGTTAACGTAGATCGTACAACGCTATACTTGGCAGCAATTTTTCTATAGGAGAAGTCCTCTTTAGGTTTTAGTGATTCTAGCTCTGCAAGCGCGTCGTCAATTGGGGCCATATTGGTGGAGTTATCGCGTGTTGAACTTTTGTTGTTTTGATGAGGGTGGCGCATCACGCGAAGTGGCGCATCACGCGCACGGACACGGTACCGTGCCTTGGCAGTCAGTGCACCACGTTAGTCAGTGCACCACCCCACCAAAATCGCTTAACTAGCAACATGAGGCTGCTAAGCCACCTATAATTAATATTATTACAAGATTTTCTAGAGTTAAGGTCTCCTAGGCCTATAGATAATTACTAGCTACTTAGATTATTAATATCTACTTAGTATTCTAATTGTTTGGCTACTGCGCGACTTTAAGGCAGATATAATAAATAAAGCCTTTTTAATATTTATAGCCTTACGCTGAGGCTGTTTTTTCTTAATAGGCCTACTAAAAGGCTTTAAGGCTCTTTTATTACCATTTTTAAATAATTTAATACGATTCTAGAGTTGCTTTTATACTTTATAGGCCTATTACTTAAGGTGTTATTTTATAGCTTTATTAGCCTTTTGCTTTGCGCGTGTATTTTTAGTAGCTACTTAAGTAATACGCCTCTCCTAGAGTAGCCTTATTTTAAGCTACTAGCTAGCCTGACAGGCCTCTACTTACTTACTTTTTTAAAGCTATAGTTACTACACTTTAGTATTTTTTTTATATTAATAATTACGTGCCCGCTGTATACTATAGGGTAATAAGAAAATAGATCCCCCTTAATCCTTATAAGGCTAATTAAAAGGTAGAGGCCTGCCTCGCTTTAAGCGTCTCTTTTAGATAGTTAGGGCTTTTTATAGGCCTTAATTTTTATGTTCTACGAGCTAAGCTCGTATAGAGATTAAGTATACTATTTATTTTAGCTTCTTAGCCTTATTATTGCCCCTTGTATTAATAATAGCCTTTAGTAGCTAATTAATCTTTTCTAATCTATTACGCTAAGTACTAAGGTTAAGCTCTCTTATAATTATTGCTTAAGAGGCTAAGCCTAATTAAATCTATTAAAGATAGTCGTTAGATCTAGGGGGGAAATGCTAGTAGCTTTAAAGGCCTAGAGGATTAATAGCTACTTTATAGTGTTAACCTAGGCCTTCTAGGATAGGCTAAAGAAGTCTCTTTTAGCAATAGAGGCTATCCCTAGGCTGTTTTATAGGAAGGCTAATAGCTTGTTTAAATACGCTGTTAATAGAGGCTTAAAAACACAGACATCAAGAGGCTATAACGTATAGGTTAAATAAGGTAGATAGATAGCTAACAGGATCTTATTGCGATCGCAATAGTTAATAAAATCTATAGTAATATAAGAGCTATAACTATTAAGGATTAATAGTTAATATAATTATCTAGCTTTAGCCTTTATAAGGCGATTAAATACTTACCGTAGCTATATAAGGCCTATTTAATTGCTTAACTAGCTAGATTTTAATACCGTGATAAAGGCCTAATAGTGTTTAGGATTAAGATCCTCGACCTAACTTGATTGTATGTTTGTAGAGGTGGCCTAATAGATAAGAGCTGGGTCCAAGGCAGATCCGTCGGCGCATATACAGGCGATGAGCGATATCCACTCACGGCTGCCATCCTGGATAGCTTGCCTTACAGCCTTGCTCTCATACAGAGGCCTATCAAAGATCCTCTTTGAGCGGGAGGTGATGCCAAGTAGGATGCCTTTTTCGTCCATATTATACGTATACTAAGGCTTAATTTGATACTGCTCCATCTTTTGCTGTAGAAGATTAAAAATGAGTTTATACTTAGCTAGGGAATTAGCTTTATGGCGGTTGCTATTAATGCTAGTCGTTCATCGAGATATTAAGGATTCAGCGCTACGCCTAACGAAGCAATTAACCTATAATAGGCTAACCTCCTTTTTAGCAATAGTAGAGGCAAAGCTTTATATTATCTGCCATGTAGGTGGAAGGCCACGCTTAGTAAGGCGTTTAATATATCGTAGGAGCTCTGATTCTTGTTCTAGGCTAAGATTTTAACGTGTAGAGTTGGCAGCTGCACGCGCCTGCGTGACGTGTTGGTGCCTACGTATTAACGTAGTATGTACAACACCATGTTCTTTCGTAACTTGTCTGTATGAGAAAAATTCTCCTGGCTCTCGTGATTCGATTGCTGTAATCGCAGCTTCAATTGGATCCATATTGGTGGAGATGCGGCGCGTTGAAGTTGAAGTGTTGCATGGTGGGGTGGTGCACTGACTGACGTGGTGCACTGACTGCCAAGGCACGGTAGTCGGTCTAGGCCTCTGTATGCTGAATAAAGTGGTGTAACCAGGCAAGACCAAGCTCATTTGTTGTCTAACCATTTGGACTAACGCCAATCCTCCAATCTTTAGGGTTGTAGTACTAGGCCTGGTCGTGGTGCTTTACTTTGAAGACAAAGAAGGATGGGACTAGCCAGCCTCTAGCGTTGATAGCAGCAATCAACGTTGCCCACTCACGGTCCCCAGGCTGAACCTGTAGTGGTTTCAGACGCCTCTTAGACGCTGTTACCACCTTGACAGACCCTCCAACGCCGATCTGGAAGCCAGTCTCGTCAAAGTTGTATGTATCTTGGTCTAGGATACCATACTTGGCTTTAACGTTGCGCACAAGGTCAAACCAGGGGCTGATAATAGCTGGATCGCTGCATAAGACTCTCTGGTGATCGCGCTGCCTGGTTATCTGAGACTTGATCCCAGGCTTTCGTCTGGTCAGGTTCCTAGCCCATTTCTCTCCAACCTCTCCACCTCCACGTGTAGCTAGCAGTTGGTTGGCCATTTCACGTACATAGCTAAGCGTAAGGGCAAACCCTCGCCCATCAAGCTTCCTTATACGCTGTACAACCGCCTCCTCTTTAAGCCTGCTAAGTTTTAATAAGTTAGCGTAATAATCGCGTTAGGTAGTTATTTTAGCGCGTTAGTTACTAATAGTACTTTAATTAATATTATAAATTATAGTAGCGTATCACTAGCTTATTAATGCGTTAGATTGCATAGCGTAAAGGGCAAGGATAATCCTGTCTTTATAAGAAAGCGACTCAAGATTAGGTTGTTAAGACATTAAGATAGATAGTAGGAAGAGGTGTGGTCGTGGCAGAGTAATCATTTGGCTTACTCGCCCCACACGCCAACCGGAGGTTGGCCCTGCGCAGCCCAACGTAACTTCGCAGCCTAACGTAACTTTGTATAGAGAATCGAAATTAATCCAGTCTTTTAACAGCGTAGACTTCAATTATATAGGCTAATATACAGTGGAGTTGGTGTAGCAAGTAGGGCAGGATCTACAGTCATCTCTCTAAGAGATAGGACCTATTAAGGCTAATTTTGTAGGCTCTGCAAGTAGGCGTCCTTATACGTTTTTATAGCCTTTTAAGTAACCTTTTAAGCCTTAAGCTTTATATATTAACTAATTACTTGTCGCGCTGCTTTAACGGTTACTATACTACCTTTTTATACTAGCCTTTTATCTTTAATCTACCTTTTTTAGCGTTGTTAAGCTACTACAGTAATATTTATAAGGTCGCGCTAGGCCAGCGCGAGACTATTAATTAGCAATTACGAGCTTTCTAGGAATTTTGTAAGCCTCCTGCTTGATATATTACTTCTCTCTAGGGCGCGCGACATTTTTTGATGCTGCCGCTAATATGCTGTAGGTGTATTGGCGATAGGGCTCGAATCAACAGCGGATAGAACTAATAGGGATGGCGTCTGGATAGGTGCTAGCAGCTTCATGTAAACAAGCTCTAGATTAAATAAAAAGATCCTAGCTTTCTCTTAGGCGCTTAGGATTGTGCTGCGCTTGAATATATCTATCCTAATCCTATAGATTGCATGTAGAAATTCGACTTTGTTAAAGTCTGTGTAGCCAGTTCGGGTGGCCATCTCTATAGCCTTTTTATAATTCTGCTTTAATAGCTAAAAACAGACGATGTCTAGAGGCTGCAGATAATGTGATAAATATAGTAATAGTAAGAAGGGGAGTATCTTATAATTATTACAGAACTATATAAACTCGATAGTAAGGTAGCTACTAAATCTATTAAATATAAGTAATTACTATGCGCCTTTTTAGCGCGCGCGCGTTTATATTTTAAAGAACTTTAGCTACTTTATTAAGATAGAGTTATTAGCGTATCCTAATATTAATATAGCGATTATATAGCTATTAGGCAGCGCCGTATTTGTATACTAGTAATAAAG